>OX387427.1:33509502-33665025 GCA_947563755.1 Lochmaea crataegi | reverse complement strand
GACCCTTTGGGAGAGTTGTAACGTGAGATTCCACGTATTTGGAGGTAATAACGTCGAATTGGGTGTTTTGCGTTGTTTTAGACTCTATTGAGACTTCTTACGTGTTTTTGTCTGTATTTGAGAGGTAGAGAGTGGGAAATGGTCGAATTGCAAGGTAGTTCTTGTTTTCAGGTATATTTGAGTGAGTTTGTCAATTATTAAGTTATCTTGTGATCTTTATAGTACAATTGAGGAGTTTTGAGTGATTCCGAGTTCCATTGTCCCTTTGGGAGAGTTGTAACGTGAGATTCCGCGTATTTGGATGGAATAACGTCGAATTGTGTGTTTTGCGTTGTTTTAGACTCTATTGAGACTTCTTACGTGTTGTTGTTTGTATTTGAGAGGTAGAGCATGGAAAATGGTCGAATTGCAAGCTAGTTCTAGTTTTTAGGTTAATTTGAGTGATTTTGTCAATTATTAAGTTATCTTGTGAACTTTATAGTACAATTGAGGAGTTTTGAGTGATTCCGAGATCCATTGACCCTTTCGGGGAGTTGTAACGTGAGATTCCGCGAATTTGGAAGGAATAACGTCGAATTGTGTGTTTTGCGACCTTTTAGACTCTATTGAGACTTCTTACGTGTTTTTGTCTGTATATGAGAGGTAGAGAACGGGAAATGGTCGAATTGCAAGGTAGTTCTTGTTTTCAGGTATATTTGATTGGGTTTGTCAATTATTGAGTTATCTTGTGATCTTTAAAGTACAATTGAGGAGTTTTGAGTGATTCCGAGTTCCATTGACCCTTTGGGAGAGTTGTAACGTGAGATTCCGCGTATTTGGATGGAATAACGTCGAATTGTGTGTTTTGCGTTGTTTTAGACTCTATTGAGACTTCTTACGTGTTTTTGTTTGTATTTGAGAGGTAGAGAGTGGGAAATGGTCGAATTGCAAGGTAGTTCTTGTTTTCAGGTATATTTGAGTGAGTTTGTCGATTGTTAAGTTATCTTGTGATCTTTATAGTACAATTGAGGAGTTTTGAGTGATTCCGAGTTCCATTGACCCTTTGGGAGAGTTGTAACGTGAGATTCCACGTATTTGGAGGGAATAACGTCGAATTGTGTGTTTTGCGACGTTTTAGACTCTATTGAGACTTCTTACGTGTTTTTGTCTGTATATGAGAGGTAGAGAATGGGAAATGGTCGAATTGCAAGGTAGTTCTTGTTTTCAGGTATATTTGAGTGAGTTTGTCAATTATTAAGTTATCTTGTGATCTTTATAGTAGAATTGAGAAGTTTTGAGTGATTCCGAGTTCCATTGACCCTTTGGGAGAGTTGTAACGTGAGATTCCGCGTATTTGGATGGAATAACGTCGAATTGTGTGTTTTGCGTTGTTTTAGACTCTATTGAGACTTCTTACGTGTTTTTGTTTGTATTTGAGAGGTAGAGCATGGAAAATGGTCGAATTGCAAGCTAGTTCTAGTTTTTAGGTTAATTTGAGTGATTTTGTCAATTATTAAGTTATCTTGTGAACTTTATAGTACAATTGAGGAGTTTTGAGTGATTCCGAGTTCCATTGACCCTTTGGGAGAGTTGTAACGTGAGATTCCACGTATTTGGAGGGAATAACGTCGAATTGTTTGTATTGCGACGTTTTAGACTCCATTGAGACTTCTTACGTGTTTTTGTCTGTATATGAGAGGTAGAGCATGGAAAATGGTCGAATTGCAAGCTAGTTCTAGTTTTCAGGTTAGTTTGAGTGATTTTGTCTATTATTAAGTTATCTTGCGATCTTTATAATAGAATTGAGAAGTTTTGAGTGATTCCGAGTTCCTTTGACACTTTGGGGGAGTTGTAACGTGAGATTCCGCGAATTTGGAAGGAATAACGTCGAATTGTGTGTTTTGCGACGTTTCAGACTCTATTGAGACTTTTTACGAGTTTTTGTCTGTAATTGAGAGGTAGAGCATGGAAAATAGTAGAATTGCAAGCTAGTTCTAGTTTTCAGGTTAATTTGAGTGATTTTGTCAATTATTAAGTTATCTTGTGATCTTTATAGTACAACTGAGGAGTTTTTAGTGATTCCGAGTTCCATTGACCCTTTGGGAGAGTTTTAACGTGAGATTTCGCGAATTTGGAAGGAATAACGTGGAATTGTGTGTTTTGCGACGTTTTAGACTCTATTGAGACTTCTTACGTGTTTTTGTCTGTATATGAGAGGTAGAGAATGGAAAATGGTCGAATTGCTAGCTACTTCTTGTTTTCAGGTATATTTGAGTGAGTTTGTCAATTATTAAGTTATCTTGTGATCTTTGTAGTAGAATTGAGAAGTTTTGAGTGATTCCGAGTTCCATTGACCCTTTGGGGGAGTTGTAACGTGAGATTCCGCGTATTTGGATGGAATAACGTCGAATTGTGTGTTTTGCGTTGTTTTAGACTCTATTGAGACTTCTTAAGTGTTTTTGTCTGTATTTGAGAGGTAGAGCATGGAAAATGGTCGAATTGCAAGCTAGTTCTTGTTTTCAGGTATATTTGAGTGGGTTTGTCAATTATTAAGTTATCTTGTAATCTTTATAGTAGAATTGAGAAGTTTTGAGTGATTCCGAGTTCCATTGACCCTTTGGGGAAGATGTAACGTGAGATTTCGCGTATTTGGATGGAATAACGTCGAGTTGTGTGTTATGCGTTGTTTTAGACTCTATTGAGACTTCTTACGTGTTTTTGTTTGTATTTGAGAGGTAGAGCATGGAAAATGGTCGAATTGCAAGCTAGTTCTAGTTTTTTAGGTTAATTTGAGTGATTTTGTCAATTATCAAGTTATCTTGTGATCTTTATAGTACAATTGAGGAGTTTTGAGTGATTCCGAGATCCATTGACCCTTTGGGAGAGTTGTAACGTGAGATTCCAAGTATTTGGAGGGAATAACGTCGAATTGTGTGTTTTGCGTTGTTTTAGACTCTATTGAGACTTCTTACGTGTTTTTGTCGGTATTTGAGTGGTAGAGCATGGAAAATGGTCGAATTGCAAGCTAGTTCTAGTTTTCAGGTTAATTTGAGTGATTTTGTCAATTATTAAGTTATCTTGTGATCTTTATAGTAGAATTGAGAAGTTTTGAGTGATTCCAAGTTTCATTGACCCTTTGGGGAAGTTGTAACGTGAGATTCCGAGTATTTGGATGGAATAACGTCGAATTGTGTGTTTTGCGTTGTTTTAGACTCTATTGAGACTTCTTACGTGTTTTTGTCTTTATATGAGAGGTAGAGAATGGAAAATGGTCGAATTGCTAGCTAGTTCTTGTTTTCAGGTATATTTGAGAGAGTTTGTCAATTATTAAGATATCTTGTGATCTTTATAGTAGAATTGAGAAGTTTTGAGTGATTCCGAGTTCCATTGACCCTTTGGGGGAGTTGTAACGTGAGATTCCGCGTATTTGGATGGTATAACGTCGAATTGTGTGTTTTGCGTTGTTTTAGACTCTATTGAGACTTCTTACGTGTTTTTGTCTGTATATGAGAGGTAGAGAATGGAAAATGGTCGAATTGCTAGCTAGTTCTTGTTTTCAGGTATATTTGAGTGAGTTTGTCAATTATTAAGTTATCTTGTGATCTTTATAGTAGAATTGAGAAGTTTTGAGTGATTCCGAGTTCCATTGACCCTTTGGGGAGTTGTAACGTGAGATTCCGCGTATTTGGATGGAATAACATCGAATTGTGTGTTTTGCGTTGTTTTAGACTCTATTGAGACTTCTTACATGTTTTTGTCTGTATATGAGAGGTAGAGAATGGAAGATGGTCGAATTGCAAGCTAGTTCTAGTTTTCAGGATAGTTTGAGTGATTTTGTCAATTATTAAGTTATCTTGTGATCTTTATAGTACAATTGAGGAGTTTTGAGTGATTCCGAGTTCCATTGACCCTTTGGGAGAGTTGTAACGTGAGATTCCGCGTATTTGGAAGGAATAACGTCGAATTGTGTGTTTTGCGTTGTTTTAGACTCTATTGAGACTTCTTACGTGTTTTTGTCTGTATATGAGAGGTAGAGAATGGAAAATGGTCGAATTGCAAGCTGGTTCTTGTTTTCAGGTATATTTGAGTGAGTTTGTCAATTATTAAGATATCTTGTGATCTTTATAATAGAATTGAGAAGTTTTGAGTGATTCCGAGTTCCATTGACACTTTGGGGGAGTTGAAACGTGAGATTCCGCGTATTTGGATGGTATAACGTCGAATTGTGTGTTCTGCGTTGTTTTAGACTCTATTGAGACTTTTTACGAGTTTTTGTCGATTTATGAGTATTTTTTGTTTTGAAAAGTGGATTCTCGAAAATTTCGTGACTCTATTTGAAGGCGAAATAATGATTTTATCAAAAAACTGATTGTGCCAGTCGATTTCTCGTCCCAAAAAACACCAACCCCTCATTATGGATTTTTAGCATTTTTCAATATTTTTGGTATAAAATTTAGTAACAAGGGGGGGTATGAGAATATTTCGCGATATAAATTGATTTTTCCTAATTCCCTTAATACTTGGAAATATGGATTCAAAATTTGTGCGAAGATATAAAACTTTCCGTTTAATCGATTGGTCAAGATTAGAACGTTATATCTCTTTGAATAGTCGAGTTATGAGTATTTTTTGTTTTGAAAAGTGGATTTTCGATAATTTCATGACTTTATTTCAAGGCCAAATAATGATTTTATCGAAAAACTGATTTACCAGTTGATTTCTCGTCCCAAAAAACCCCTTATAATGGATTTTTAGCATTTTTCAATATTTCAATATTTTTGGTCGAAAATTTAGCAACAAGAGGGGTATGGCAATATTTCGCGATATAAATTGATTTTTCCTAACTCCTTTAATACTTGGGAATATAAATTCAAGATTCGTGCGAAGATGTAAAACTTTCCGTTGAATCGATTGGTCAAGACTAGAACGTTCTATCTCTTCAAATACTCGAGTTATGAGTATTTTTTGTTTTGAAAAGTGGATTTTCGAAAATTTCATTTTTCTATTTGAAGGCGAAATAATGATTTTATCAAAAAAATTGATTGTGCCAGTCGATTTCTCGTCCTAAAAACCCCTTATTATGAATTTTTAGCATTTTTCAATATTTTTGGTCGAAAATTCAGTAACAAGGGGTGGGGTATGGGAATATTTCGCGACATAAATTGATTTTCCCGAATTCCCTTAATTCTTGGAAATATGGATTCAAAATTATTGCGAAGATGTAAAACTTTCCGTTGAATCGATTGGTCAAGACTAGAACGTTTTATCTCTTTAAATAGTCGAGTTATGACTATTTTTTGTTTTGAAAAGTGGATTTTCGAAAATTTCATGACTCTATTTGAAGGCGAAATAATGATTTTATCAAAAAACTGATTGTGCCAGTCGATTTCTCGTCCCAAAAAATTACCTTATTATGGATTTTTAGCATTTTTCAATTTAGTAACAAGGGGCGGGTATTTCGCGATATAAATTGATTTTTCCTTACTCTCTCAATACTTGGGAATATGAATTCAAAATTTGTGCGAAGATGTAAAACTTTCCGGTGAATCGATTGGTCAAGACTAGAACCTTCTATCTCTTTAAATAGTCGAGTTATGAGTATTTTTTTTTGAAAAGTGGATTTTCGAAAATTACATGACTCTTTTTGAAGGCGAAATAATCATGTTATCAAATTTCTCGTCCCAAAAAACCCTTATTATGGATTTTTAGCATTTTTCAATATTATTGGTCTAAAATTTAGTAACAAGGGGGATATGGGAATATTTCGCGAAATAAATTGATTTTTCCTTACTCCCTTTATACTTGGGAATATGTATTCAAAGTTTGTGCGAAGTTGTAAAACTTTCCGGTGAATCGATTGGTCAAGACTAGAACGTTCTATCTCTTTAAATGGTCGATTTATGAGTATTTTCTGTTTTGAAAAGTGGATTCTCGAAAATTTCATGACTCTATTTGAAGGCGAATTCAGGATTTTATCAAAAAACTGATTGTGCCAGTCGATTTCTCGTCCCAAAAAACCCCAACCCCTTATTATGGATTTTTAGCATTTTTCAATATTTTTGGTCGAAAATTTAGTAACAAGGGGGGGGGGGTATGGGAATATTTCGCGATATAAATTGATTTTTCCTAACTCCCTGAATACTTGGGAATATGAATTCAAAATTTGTGCGAAGTTGTAAAACTTTCCGTTGAATCGATTGGTCAAGACTAGAACGTTCTATCTCTTTATATAGTCGATTTATGAGTATTTTTTGTTTTGAAAAGTGGATTCTCGAAAATTTCGTGACTCTATTTGAAGGCGAAATAATGATTTTATCAAAAAACTGATTGTGCCAGTCGATCTCTCGTCCTAAAAAACCCCTTATTATGGATTTTTAGCATTTTTCTATATTTTTGGTCTAAAATTTAGTATCAAGAGGGGGTGAGGGAATATTTCGCGATATGAATTGATTTTTCCAAATTCCCTTAATATTTCAGAATATGGATTTAAATTATGTGCGAAGATGTAAAATTTTCCGTTGAATGGATTGGTCAAGACTAGAACATTCTATCTCTTCAAATAGACGAGCTATGGGTATTTTTTGTTTTGAAAAGTGGATTTTCGAAAATTTCATGACTCTATTTGAAGGCGAAATAGTGATTTTATCAAAAAACTGTTTGTGCCAGTCGATTTCTCTCCCTAAAAAACCCCTTATTATGGATTTTTAACATTTTTCAATATTTTTGGGCGAAAATTTAGTAACCAGGGGGGTATGGGAATATTTCGCGAAATAAATTGTTTTCTCCTAATTCCTTTAATACTTGGAAATATGGATTCAAAATTCGTGCAGAGATGTAAAACTTTCCGTTGAATCGATTGGTCGAGACTAGAACGTTCTATCTCTCTAAATAGTCGAGTTATGAGTATTTTTGTTTTGAAAAGTGGATTTTCGAAAATTTCATGACTCTATTTGAAGGCGAAATAATGATTTTATCAAAAAACTGTTCGTGCCAGTCGATTTCTCGTCCTAAAAAACCCCTTATTATGGATTTTTAGCATTTTTCTATATTTTTGGTAGAAAATTTAGTAAGGGGGGAGTATGGGAATATTTCGCAAATAAATCGATTTCTCCTAATTTCCTTAATACTTGGAAATAGGGATCCAAAACTTGTGCGAAGATGTAAAACTTTCCGTTGAATCGATTGGTCAAGACTACAAAGAGCTATCTCTTTAAATAGTCTAGTTATGAGTATATTTGTTTTGAAAAGTGGATTTTCGAAAATTTCTTGACTCTATTTGAAGGCTAAATAATGATTTTATCAAAAAACTGATTGTGCCAGTCGATTTCTCGTCCCAAAAAACCCCAACCCCTTATTATGGATTTTTAGCATTTTTCAATATTTTTGGTCGAAAATTTAGTAACAAGGAGGGGGTATGGGAATATTTCGCCATATAAATTGATTTTTCCTAACTCCCTCAATACTTGGGAATATAAATTAAAAATTTGTGCGAAGATGTAAGTCTTTCCGTTGAATCGATTGGTCAAAAGTAGAACGTTCTATCTCTCTAAATCGTCGAGCTATGAGTATTTTTTGTTTTGAAAAGTGGATTTTCGAAAATTTCTTGACTCTATTTGAAGGCGAAATAATGATTTTATCAAAAAACTGATTGTGCCAGTCGATTTCTCGTCCCAAAAAACCCCAACCCCTTATTATGGATTTTTAGCATTTTTCAATATTTTTGGTCGAAAATTTAGTAACAAGGGGGGGTATGGGAATATTTCGCGATATCAATAGATTTTTCCTAACTCCCTTAATACTTGGGAATATAAATTAAAAATTTGTGCGAAGATGTAAGTCTTTCCGTTGAATCGATTGGTCAAGACTAGAACGTTCTATCTCTCTAAATAGTCGAGCTATGAGTATTTTTTGTTTTGAAAAGTGGATTTTCGAAAATTTCTTGACTGTATTTGGAGGCGAAATAATGATTTTATCAAAAAACTGATTGTGCCAGTCGATTCCTAGTCCCAAAAAACCCCTTATTATGAATTGTCAGCATTTTTCAATATTTTTGGTCGAAAATTGAGTATCAAGACTGGGTGAGGGAATATTTCGCGATATGAATTGATTTTTCCTAATTCCCTTAATATTTGAGAATATGGATTCAAAATATGTGCGACGATGTAAAATTTTCCGTTGAATGGATTGGTCAAGACTAGAACATTTTATCTCTTCAAATAGACGAGCTATGAGTATTTTTTGTTTTGAAAAGTGGATTTTCGAAAATTTCATGACTCTATTTGAAGGCGAAATAGTGATTTTATCAAAAAACTGTTTGTGCCAGTCGATTTCTCGCCCTAAAAAACCCCTTATTATGGATTTTTGGCATTTTTCAATATTTCTGGGCGAAAATTTAGTAATAAGGGGGGGGGGTATGGGAATATTTTGCGAAATAAATTGATTTCTCCTAATTCTCCCAATACTTGGAAATATGGATTGAAAATTTGTGCGAAGATGTAAAACTTTCCGTTGAATCGATTGGTCAAGACTAGATCGTTCTATCTCTTTAACCCTCAGATAGGCGCTACTCAAAATGTTCAATAAGTAGCCGCTACAGTGTACTTTGTACGCCTGAAGAATGTTGATGAGTTATTTCTAAAATACTAGTCTTAATATACTTGTTCAGTACAAGAGTTTAGCTATTTGTATAACAAGGGAAGAAAAGGCACTTTACCCCCATGTTATATATACGAACTAAAACTAAGAAGTAGGTACAGTATAACTTATAGACATGTTATTTTCATTCTTGAATCCTACATATTTTTAATTTGTTATAGAGTAATTATTTAAACTAATGTTACACGTGCAGTTTTGAGCAGTGTTTTTTGAATACCACTAGAAGTGAGAGCTGGAGCCAACGCAGTTTTCGTGATATTTTCACTAACAACATTATTATACAGCTTGGATGATTACAATCAATCTCATCAACTTCAGTGACCATAATTTGGTTTCGAAATTTTTCGCTTTTTTGCAAGAGATTGCTGTACATATCCTTTTACTTTTCCTCCCTAGGGAGGACGACTTTGCTCTCTACAATGAGGCCAGGAAATGTATACTTTGGATAGGGGTAGGCGGAAAATTAATTTTCTTCTAAAAACATAGAAGAATTAAATTGAGAAACATTTTATTGAATAGGAACATACAATAAAAAAAATTTCGTTTCCAAGATGAAACGAAAACTAAAATGGAGCTGTCTATTATTTTTCTTGCTGCACAAAAAACTTTGATTGGAATTACATGTAATACAAATATGTCTTGTAATGACATGTTCTTTACAAGCCAATTTTTGACAATTACCACATTGGATTGCGGTAACAGTTTACAAAAATGCATCAGAACACAATATATTTTCGTCTCTGCGTCTCGCCACTAACTGAGGCATTAGAACAAACATCAATTAGAGGTTACATATGGTGGTGGGCGGGAAAAGTAGCGCAATCAGAAATATTCGCGAAAATAGTTAATTCAGTGTATTAAATACCCTCTAGCGACTACTAAAGGGTTAAATAGTCGAGTTATGACTATTTTTTGTTTTGAAAAATGGATTTTCGAAAATTTCATGACTCTATTTGGAGGCGAAATAATGATTTCATCAAAAAACTGATTTGCCAGTTGTTTTCTTGTCCCAAAAATCCTCTCAATATGGATTTTTAGCATTTTTCAATATTTTTGGTCGAAAATTTAGTAACAAGGGGGGGTTATGGGAATATTTCGCGATATAAATTGATTTTTCCTAACTCCCTTAATACTTGGGAATATGAATTCAAGATTTGTTCCAAGATGTAAAATTTTCCGTTGAATCGATTGGACAAGACTAGAACTTTCTATCTCTTTCAATATTCGAGTTATGAGTATTTTTTGTTTTGAAAAATGGATTTTCGAAAATTTCATGACTCTCTTTGAAGGCGAAATAATGATTTCATCAAAAAACTGATTTGCCAGTCGTTTTCTTGTCCCAAAAAACCTCTCAATATGGATTTTTAGCATTTGTCAATATTTTTGGTCGAAAATTTAGTGACAAGGGGGCGCATATTTCGCGATATGAATTGATTTTTCCTAACTCCCTTAATACTTGGGAATATGAATTCAAGATTTGTGCGAAGATGTGAAACTTTCCGTTGAATCGATTGGTCAAGACTAGAACGTTCTATCTCTTTAAATAGTCGAGTTATGAGTATTTTTTTTTTGAAAAGTGGATTTTCGACAATTTCATGACTCTACTTGAAGGCGAAATAATGATTTTATCGAAAAACTGATTTGCCAGTCGTTTTCTTGTCCCAAAAAACCTCTCAATATGGATTTTTAGCATTTTTCAATATTTTTGGTCGAAAATTTAGTAACAAGGGGGGGGGGATATTTCGCGATATAAATTGATTTTTCTTAACTCCCTTAATACTTGGGAATTTGAATTCAAAATTTGTGAGAAGATGTAAAACTTTCCGTTGACACGATTGGCCAAGACTAGAACGTTCTATCTCTTTCAATAGTCGAGTTATAAGTATTTTTTGTTTTGAAAAATGGATTTTCGAAAATTTCATGACTCTATTTGAAGGCGAAATCTTGATTTTATCAAAAAACTGATTGTGCCAGTCGATTTCTCGTCTTAAAAAACACCTTATTATGAATTTTTAGCATTTTTCAATATTTTTGTTCGAAAATTTAGTAACAAGGGTATGGGAATATTCCGCGATATAAATTTATTTATCCTAACTCCCTTGATACTCGGGAATATGAATTCAAAATTTGTGCGAAGATGTAAAACTTTCCGTTGAATCGATTGGTCAAGACTAGAACTTTCTATCTCTTTCAATAGTCGAGTTATGAGTATTTTTTGTTTTGAAAAATGGATTTTCTAAAATTTCATGACTATTTGAAGGCGAAATAATGATTTTATCAAAAAACTGATTGTGCCAGTCGATCTCTCGTCCTAAAAAACCCCTTGTTATGGATTTTTAGCATTTTTCAATATTTTTGGGTGAAAATTTTGTAACAAGGGAATATTTCGCAAAATAAATTGATTTCTCCTAATTCCCCTAATACTTGGGAATATGAATTCAAAATTCGTGCGAACATGTAAAACTTTCCGTTGAATCGATTGGTCAAGACTAGAACGTTCTATCTCTTCAAATACTCGAGTTATGAGTATTTATTGTTTTGAAAAGTGGATTTTCGGAAATTTCATGACTCTATTTGAAGGCGAAATAATGATTTTATAAAAAAAATTGATTGTGCCAGTCGATTTCTCGTCCTAAAAAAACCCTTATTATGAATTTTTAGCATTTTTCAATATTTTTGGTCGAAAATTTAGTAACAAGGGGGGGGGGTATGGGAATATTCCGCGATATAAATTGATTTTTTCCTAATTCCCTTAATTCTTGGAAATATGGATTCAAAATTAGTGCGAAGATGTAAAACTTTCCGTTGAATCGATTCGTCAAGACTAGAACGTTCTATCTCTTTAAATAGTCGAGTTATGACTATTTTTTGTTTTGAAAAGTGAATTTTCGAAAATTTCTCGACTCTATTTGAAGGCGAAATATTGATGTTATCAAAAAACTGATTGTGCCAGTCGATTTCTCGTCCCAAAAAACCCCTTATTATGGATTTTCAGCATTTTTCAATATTTTTGGTCGAAAATTTAGTAACAAGGGGGAGGTATGGGAATATTTCGCGATATGAATTGATTTTTCCTAACTCCCTTAATACTTGGGAATATGAATTCAAGATTCGTGCGAAGATGTAAAACTTTCCGTTGAATCGATTGGTCAAGACTATAACTTTCTATCTCTTTCAATAGTCGAGTTATGAGTATTTTTTGTTTTGAAAAATGGATTTTCGAAAATTTCATGACTCTATTTGAAGGCGAAATAATGATTTTATCAAAAAACTGATTGTGCCAGTCGATTACTCGTCCAAAAAAACACCTTATTATGAATTTTTACCATTTTTCAATATTTTTGGTCGAAAATTTAGTTACAAGAGGGGGATTATTTCGCGAAATAAATTTATTTTTCCTAATTCCCTTAATTCTCGGAAATATGGATTTAAAATTAGTGCGAAAATTTAAAACTTTCCGTTGAATCGATTGATCAAGACTAGAACGTTCAAGCTTTTTAAATAGTCGAGTTATGAGTATGTTTTGTTTTGAAACGTGGATTTTCGGAAATTTCATGACTCTATTTGAAGGCGAAATAATGATTTTATAAAAAAATTGGTTGTGCCAGTCGATTTCTCATCCTAAAAAACCCCTTATTATGAATTTTTAGCATTTTTCAATATTTTTGGTAGAAAATTTAGTGACAAGGGGGGGAATATTTCGCGATATGAATTGATTTTTCCTAATTCCCCTAATTCTTGGAAATATGAGTTCAAAATTTGCGAAGATGTAAAACTTTCCGTTGAATCGATTGGCCAAGACTAGAACGTTCTATCTCTTCAAATAGTCGAGTTATGAGTATTTATTGTTTTGAAAAGTGGATTTTCGGAAATTTCATGACTCTATTTGAAGGCGAAATAATGATTTTATAAAAAAAATTGATTGTGCCAGTCGATTTCTCGTCCTAAAAAACCCCTTATTATGGATTTTTAGCATTTATCAATATTTTTTGTCGAAAATTTAGTAACAAGGGGGGGAATATTTCTCGATATGAATTGATTTTTCCTAACTCCCTTAATACTTGGGAATATGAATTCAAGATTTGTTCCAAGATGTAAAATTTTCCGTTGAATCGATTGGTCAAGACTAGAACGTTCTATCTCTTCAAATACTCGAGTTATGAGTATTTATTGTTTCGTGCTAGCATCCGTTTAGAACGGACGTGTTTTGAATAGTAGTGCTTATCAACTAATTAAGCTGTTAAAAAAATTTCAAATAAACAAAAACAACAAAATAATCAGTGGAGTTAAGTTTAAAATACCAGGTAATACTGGAAATAACGATGGACTAGGGGAACGCACTGCTTATACCCTCGAATTACGGAGGAAAATCCAAAACATTATAAACGTGGCCCCAAACCACTTCGATACCGAAAACCTAGAACACCTATACACCGTTAAGAAAAAGGTTAGTGAAGTGAAACAACATAAATACAGGAAAACTAAAGGTAGGAGAAATTTTGCATTTAAAAAAACCAATAAACTTAATTCCCGAACGGGCAGAATCTCAACTAGGGAAAAATTCCGAAATGCCAGATGGCAAGGATTGAGTAAATACTCAAAGCAAACTGAAAACGCCTCCACCAAAACTCCGCCAAAGAAGTGTTCAGAAAGCCTACTATACACTTTTCCTTTGGATCTTGAATACCTCCGGAAGGAAACCCAAAGAGTGAGGGAGAAAAAAGAACAACTAATAAAACACAGGGACGAAATTGCGGAACCGGTAAGCCACTACCAAACCGCTTTTCTCAACAGCGAAAAGTCGAAAAATGTGCTTAAACCAGTGACCGCAGTCGATTGTAAGGACACGACGGCGGTGCTCTCTAAACAGGTGTCCAATAGAAAATGTGTAGAGAAAGCATCATCCACGACATCTACTGATGAGAACTCCCCAAGTTTCCTAAATCAAGCCAAGAAAACTAAAACATCACAAACGAATATTGAGTCGCCGAGTTTCGACATCGAAGACTTAAAAAAGTGTGTAGAAAGTTCCGAAAGTAGTTCGTCGGGCGA
The DNA here is from genome assembly GCA_947563755.1 of Lochmaea crataegi. Taxonomy (NCBI): domain Eukaryota; kingdom Metazoa; phylum Arthropoda; class Insecta; order Coleoptera; family Chrysomelidae; genus Lochmaea; species Lochmaea crataegi. The sequence goes on along the minus strand of OX387427.1, from coordinate 33,651,339 downwards.
ACATGTGCATAGAATCCACTCGAATGTATATTCTAAAAGTGTAAATAGTGATAGTTCGGTGCCAGAAAACTACATAGAAAAGTCAAAAAGGTGTACAGAAAGGGCAAACAAGTGTATGGAAAGGGTTACGACGGCAGCAGAGTATATCGCAAATAGACTAAAGGCAAATGAACATTTAAGAAATATGGAGGAGAAACACTCGTCTGGATCTCCAACGGTAGCGGAGTATATAGCGAACCGTCTTAAGGCAGATGAGAAAACGAAGAACATGGAGGAGAAACACTCGTCTGGCACGTCAACGCCTGAAGGACCGGTAACGCTGCAAAATGTTAAACACATAATACAAGCCGAAATACATCCAATCCACAACTCACCAAACTGGAGCGACGAAGTCGAAAGAGAGATGCAAGCATCACAGAGATTTCGACCGTCAGCTCTTATCAACAAAACAGTAATCGAAGAAGAGGATGATTTCGTCTCTCAATACAACCTACGAAGTGGGAAAGGTAAAAAGATTACGGGAAGATCCCTCAACTTTGGTCACACAGAAAACCTAGACGCAATTACGACGGACACAATTCAAGAACACTCAAAAATGGAGACAGAGGACTTTATCTTTCCTAAAAAATCCACCTCTTATAAACAGCTCTTAAAACAGAGCGAGAAAACAACCCAACCGGTAAAAACAACCAATATATACGAATCCCTCTCTGAACAGGAGAGTGAAGAAGAAAAAGAGGAAAGTAAGGATAAAACCTCAAAACGAAAAAGGAAGAGGACTAGAGGCCGTAGAAATGCAGCTGTAGTGGCTAGTGATGAAGAAAATAAAACTCACGCAAACAAAACTGCCACGAAACCTACAAACAACAAAGAACCAAAAAAAGTAGAAACAAGTAAAAGGATGTGCCCGCCGATTGTGGTTGATGGATGCGTCTCAGATCACAAAAGTATGGTGAACCTCCTCAAAAAAGATATGAAAGGGACCTTCGAATTGAAATATAATAATAAATCCATGGTCATCTTTGCTCAGAACGAAGGAGATCACAATTCCCTAAAAACCAAACTAATGGAGGAACAAATACCATTCCATTCCTACACAAAAAGGGAGGACAAAACTCATGCCTTCGTCCTGCGTGGCCTATCAGGGGATATAGAACCAGCTGACATTGTAGAAGACATGAAAACGAACTATGACATTATCACCAAAAATGTCTACAAGATGAACACGAGAGGACGACCGCTTTTCTTAATCATAACCACTCCTACCATCACTCTTGATTACCTCAACAGAAATGTTAGAGTAATCGAGAACACTAGGGTGATATGGGAGCTGAGAAAACAGCAGAAGCAAATAATACAATGCCACAACTGCCAGCAATGGGGACATGCCACCTCTAACTGTGGCAGATCCCCTAGATGCTTGAAATGTGCAGAAAGCCACAGGACCTCTGATTGCACCAAGAGCCTCTCCACTCCGGCTAAATGCAGCAACTGCCAGGGGGATCATCCCGCAAATTCGGACAACTGTCCTGTTTTCATCAAAAGAAGACAATTTCTTGAAGAAAGAAGGCAGAAATCTAAACAAACGAACAATAAAAGGTTCGTAGACGCTCCAATTCCGAAAACCAACCCCTGGAACGAAAAGAAAGGGGAATACACGGACATCAACCGACATCAGATTAACGACGAAAGCCAATTCCCTACACTTAGACCCACAACATCGCAAAAGAGGCCAGAACCGATGACCATCCCAACTTCCCACACTCCACACACGTCACAACCCCCCCAAGGTGATGACATCTCAAAAATGTTAAACCTCAACAACATCTTCATGAAACTAAACGAACTGATCGACCTAGACGAGATGACAAGGGCGGTCACCGATCTCTACAATCTGCTACTTAAGGCAAGTACCAAATACGAAAAATTTATCATGTATAATAAATTCGTCCAAACTATTGACAGGTATAATTTCTAAAGTCATGCAGGGTACAGGTACAAATATTAAAGGCCCCATAAACATAATTTATGTAAATATTAGAGGAATCACCTCCAAAGTTCACGATGTAGCATATTTTTTAAAAATTGATAAACCGGACATTTTATTTATTGGGGAAACTCTACTTAATAAAACCAAAAGAATCAAAATTAAAAATAACAACTATCTATATCTTAGAGAGGATAGGGACACGCAAGGAGGCGGTATCCTTCTGGCCATTAAAAAAGGTCTAAATTTTAAAATCTTGAAAAAATCCAATTCGACAATTGAACATCTTGCAATACTGTTGGATAATAAATTACCAATTATAGGTGTATACAATCCGCCAACCACCAAAATCGTGGATGACGATATCAAAAACTTGATTGACAAATATAACAAAGCACTCATAATTGGTGATTTGAACTGTAAACATCCCGATTGGGATAAAAATATATCCATACCAAATCCAAACGGAACTGTTCTCCGAAACTTTTGCGAGAATTCTGATTGCAATGTCTTTTGTACGTCGGATCCCACTTATTACCCTTTCACAGGGCAAAAACCGAGTACACTGGATATTGTAATCGGAAAAAACATTGACGTCATTAACAGACTAAGAACCCTCAAAGAACTAACATCGGACCATGACCCCATACAAATTATAATCGAACTACAACACAAGACGAAGACAGTAAACAAGACGTATTTTGACTACAAATCTACGAATTGGGTTATGTTTAGAAAATCTCTAAATAACAACACAACAAAAATAGAGAATATAAATAACAAAGACGAACTTAACACAATGATAGAGGAATTAGAGAAAAACATAATCAAAGCACGCAACGAGACCACTATCAAAATAACCATACATAATAAAACCGACAAACTTCCGGACGAGATAGTCAACAAAATAAAACACAGAAACAAATTAAGGAAAACATGGCAAAAGACACGGGACAAGGAACATCAAGATCATATGTTGAATCTACAGAAAGAAATAAACAATGACATTACCCTCCACAGAAATACATCATGGAACAACTATTTGGAAAGTTTGAACATAGACAATAGAAACATCTGGACGGCACTTAAAAAGATTAAACAACAAAAGAAAGGTGTAGCGAAAATAATAAAGGACGGACAGCATATAACTGACCAGAAACAAATGGCAGAAGCTTTCGGAGAACAGTTTCAACAAAACTTTACAAATAAAATTCCCAACACAGAACTGCATACCAATAAAATCAGAGAGGTAGAGAGATTTGGGCAAACAATCCATGCATTGCCACCCAACTCACTCACGTCTACAAAAGAAATCTACGGCATTATTGGTAGTTTAAAGGTTAAAACAGCTCCGGGTAGAGATGACATACATAACATTATGCTAAAAAATCTTCCGCCGAAAATTATTGGCTTACTCGTGAAGATCGTAAATTTCATTCTTTCAACAGGTTACTACCCCGAAAAAGTAACAAGGGGGAGGTATGGGAATATTCCGCGATATAAATTGATTTTTTCCTAATTCCCTTAATTCTTGGAAATATGGATTCAAAATTAGTGCGAAGATGTAAAACTTTCCGTTGAATCGATTCGTCAAGACTAGAACGTTCTATCTCTTTAAATAGTCGAGTTATGACTATTTTTTGTTTTGAAAAGTGAATTTTCGAAAATTTCTCGACTCTATTTGAAGGCGAAATATTGATGTTATCAAAAAACTGATTGTGCCAGTCGATTTCTCGTCCCAAAAAACCCCTTATTATGGATTTTCAGCATTTTTCAATATTTTTGGTCGAAAATTTAGTAACAAGGGGGAGGTATGGGAATATTTCGCGATATGAATTGATTTTTCCTAACTCCCTTAATACTTGGGAATATGAATTCAAGATTCGTGCGAAGATGTAAAACTTTCCGTTGAATCGATTGGCCAAGACTAGAACGTTCTATCTATTCAAATAGTCGAGTTATGAGTATTTTTTGTTTTGAAAAATGGATTTTCGAAAATTACATGACTGTATTTGAAGGCAAAATAATGATTTTATCAAAGAACTGATTGTGCCAGTCGATTTATCGTCCCAAAAAACCCCTTATTATGGATTTTTAGCATTTTTCAATATTTTTGGTCGAAAATTTAGTAACAAGGGGGGGAATATTTCGCGATATGAATCGATTTTTCCTAACTCCCTTAATACTTGGGAATATGAATCCAAGATTTGTGTGAAGATGTGAAACTTTCCGTTGAATCGATTGGTCAAGACTAGAACGTTCTATCTCTTCAAATACCCGAGTTATGAGTATTTATTGTTTTGAAAAGTGGATTTTCGGAAATTTCATGACTCTATTTGAAGGCGAAATAATGATTTTATAAAAAAAATTGATTGTGCCAGTCGATTTCTCGTCCTAAAAAACCCCTTATTATGAATTTTTAGCATTTTTCAATATTTTTGGTCGAAAATTTAGTAACAAGGGGGGGGGTATGGGAATATTCCGCGATATAAATTGATTTTTTCCTAATTCCCTTAATTCTTGGAAATATGGATTCAAAATTAGTGCGAAGATGTAAAACTTTCCGTTGAATCGATTCGTCAAGACTAGAACGTTCTATCTCTTTAAATAGTCGAGTTATGACTATTTTTTGTTTTGAAAAGTGAATTTTCGAAAATTTCTCGACTCTATTTGAAGGCGAAATATTGATGTTATCAAAAAACTGATTGTGCCAGTCGATTTCTCGTCCCAAAAAACCCCTTATTATGGATTTTCAGCATTTTTCAATATTTTTGGTCGAAAATTTAGTAACAAGGGGGAGGTATGGGAATATTTCGCGATATGAATTGATTTTTCCTAACTCCCTTAATACTTGGGAATATGAATTCAAGATTCGTGCGAAGATGTAAAACTTTCCGTTGAATCGATTGGTCAAGACTATAACTTTCTATCTCTTTCAATAGTCGAGTTATGAGTATTTTTTGTTTTGAAAAATGGATTTTCGAAAATTTCATGACTCTATTTGAAGGCGAAATAATGATTTTATCAAAAAACTGATTGTGCCAGTCGATTACTCGTCCAAAAAAACACCTTATTATGAATTTTTACCATTTTTCAATATTTTTGGTCGAAAATTTAGTTACAAGAGGGGGTATGGGATTATTTCGCGAAATAAATTTATTTTTCCTAATTCCCTTAATTCTTGGAAATATGGATTTAAAATTAGTGCGAAAATTTAAAACTTTCCGTTGAATCGATTGGTCAAGACTAGAACGTTCAAGCTTTTTAAATAGTCGAGTTATGAGTATGTTTTGTTTTGAAACGTGGATTTTCGGAAATTTCATGACTCTATTTGAAGGCGAAATAATGATTTTATAAAAAAATTGGTTGTGCCAGTCGATTTCTCATCCTAAAAAACCCCTTATTATGAATTTTTAGCATTTTTCAATATTTTTGGTAGAAAATTTAGTGACAAGGGGGGGAATATTTCGCGATATGAATTGATTTTGCCTAATTCCCCTAATTCTTGGAAATATGAGTTCAAAATTTGCGAAGATGTAAAACTTTCCGTTGAATCGATTGGACAAGACTAGAACGTTCTATCTCTTCAAATAGTCGAGTTATGAGTATTTTTTGTTCTGAAAAATGGATTTTCGAAAATTACATGACTGTATTTGAAGGCGAAATAATGATTTTATCAAAGAACTGATTGTGCCAGTCGATTTCTCGTCCCAAAAAACCCCTTATTATGGATTTTTAGCATTTATCAATATTTTTTGTCGAAAATTTAGTAACAAGGGGGGGAATATTTCTCGATATGAATTGATTTTTCCTAGCTCCCTTAATACTTGGGAATATGAATTCAAGATTTGTTCGAAGATGTAAAACTTTCCGTTGAATCGATTGGTCAAGACTAGAACGTTCTATCTCTTCAAATACTCGAGTTATGAGTAGTTATTGTTTTGAAAAGTGGATTTTCGGAAATTTCATGACTCTATTTGAAGGCGAAATAATGATTTTATAAAAAAAATTGATTGTGCCAGTCGATTTCTCGTCCTAAAAAACCCCTTATTATGGATTTTTAGCATTTATCAATATTTTTTGTCGAAAATTTAGTAACAAGGGGGGGAATATTTCTCGATATGAATTGTTTTTTCCTAACTCCCTTAATACTTGGGAATATAAATTCAAGATTTGTTCCAAGATGTAAAATTTTCCGTTGAATCGATTGGTCAAGACTAGAACGTTCTATCTCTTCAAATACTCGAGTTATGAGTATTTATTGTTTTGAAAAGTGGATTTTCGGAAATTTCATGACTCTATTTGAAGGCGAAAAAATGATTTTATAAAAAAAATTGATTGTGCCAGTCGATTTCTCGTCCTAAATAACCCCTTATTATGAATTTTTAGCATTTTTCAATATTTTTGGTCGAAAATTTAGTAACAAGGGGGAGGTATGGGAATATTCCGCGATATAAATTGATTTTTTCCTAATTCCCTTAATTCTTGGAAATATGGATTCAAAATTAGTGCGAAGATGTAAAACTTTCCGTTGAATCGATTGGTCAAGACTATAACTTTCTATCTCTTTCAATAGTCGAGTTATGAGTATTTTTTGTTTTGAAAAATGGATTTTCGAAAATTTCTCGACTCTATTTGAAGGCGAAATATTGATGTTATCAAAAAACTGATTGTGCCAGTCGATTTCTCGTCCCAAAAAACCCCTTATTATGGATTTTCAGCATTTTTCAATATTTTTGGTCGAAAATTTAGTAACAAGGGGGAGGTATGGGAATATTTCGCGATATGAATTGATTTTTCCTAACTCCCTTAATACTTGGGAATATGAATTCAAGATTTGTGCGAAGATGTAAAACTTTCCGTTGAATCGATTGGTCAAGACTATAACTTTCTATCTCTTTCAATAGTCGAGTTATGAGTATTTTTTGTTTTGAAAAATGGATTTTCGAAAATTTCATGACTCTATTTGAAGGCGAAATAATGATTTTATCAAAAAACTGATTGTGCCAGTCGATTACTCGTCCAAAAGAACACCTTATTATGAATTTTTACCATTTTTCAATATTTTTGGTCGAAAATTTAGTTACAAGAGGGGGTATGGGATTATTTCGCGAAATAAATTTATTTTTCCTAAATCCCTTAATTCTTGGAAATATGGATTTAAAATTAGTGCGAAAATTTAAAACTTTCCGTTGAATCGATTGGTCAAGACTAGATCGTTCAAGCTTTTTAAATAGTCGAGTTATGAGTATGTTTTGTTTTGAAAAGTGGATTTTCGGAAATTTCATGACTCTATTTGAAGGCGAAATAATGATTTTATAAAAAAATTGGTTGTGCCAGTCGATTTCTCATCCTAAAAAACCCCTTATTATGAATTTTTAGCATTTTTCAAAATTTTTGGTAGAAAATTTAGTGACAAGGGGGGGAATATTTCGCGATATGAATTGATTTTTCCTGATTCTCCTAATTCTTGGAAATATGAGTTCAAAATTTGCGAAGATGTAAAACTTTCCGTTGAATCGATTGGCCAAGACTAGAACGTTCTATCTCTTCAAATAGTCGAGTTATGAGTATTTTTTGTTTTGAAAAATGGATTTTCGAAAATTACATGACTGTATTTGAAGGCGAAATAATGATTTTATCAAAGAACTGATTTGCCAGTCGATTTCTCTTCCCAAAAAACCCCTTATTATGGATTTTTAGCATTTATCAATATTTTTTGTCGAAAATTTAGTAACAAGGGGGGGAATATTTCTCGATATGAATTGATTTTTCCTAACTCCCTTAATACTTGGGAATATGAATTCAAGATTTGTTCGAAGATGTAAAACTTTCCGTTGAAGCGATTGGTCAAGACTGGAACGTTCTATCTCTTTAAATAGTCGAGTTATGACTTTTTTTTTGAAAAATGGATTTTCGAAAATTTCATTACTCTATTTGAAGGCGAAATAATGATTTTATCAAAAAACTGATTGTGCCAGTCGATTTCTCGTCCTAAAAACCCCTTATTAAGGATTCCTAGCATTTTTCAATATTTTTGGTCTAAAATTTAATAACAAGGGGGGGTGTGGGAATATTTCGCCATATAAATTGATTTTTCCTAAATCCCTTAATATTTGAGAATATGAATTCAAAATTTGTGCGAAGATGTAAAACTTTCCGATGAATCGATTGGTGAAGACTAGAACGTTCTATCTCTTTCAATAGTCGAGTTATGAGTGTTTTTTGTTTTGAAAAATGGATTTTCGAAAATTTCATGACTCTATTTGGAGGCGAAATAATGATTTTATTAAAAAAGTAATTGTGCCAGTCGATTTCTCGTCCCAAAAAACCCCTTATTATGAATTTTTAGCATTTTTCAATATTTTTGGTCTAAAATTTAGTAACAAGGGGGAGGAAATAATGATTTTATCAAAAAACTGATTGTGCCAGTCGATTTCTCGCCCTAAAAAACCCCTCATTATGGATTTTTAGCATTTTTCAATATTTTTGGGCGAAAATTTAGTAACAAGGGGGGGTATGGGAATATTTCGCGAAATAAATTGATTTCTCCTAATTCATTTAATACTTGGAAATATGGATTCAAAAATTGTGCGGAGATGTAAAACTTTCCGTTGAATCGATTGGTCGAGACCAGAACGTTCTATCTCTTTAAATAGTCGAGTTATGAGTATTTTTTGTTTTGAAAAGTGGATTTTCGGAAATTTCATGGCTCTATTTGAAGGCGAAATAATGATTTTATCAAAAAACTGTTTGTGCCAGTCGATTTCTCGTCCCAAAAAACCCCTTATTATGGATTTTTAGCATTTTTCAATATTTTTGGTCGAAAATTTAGTAACAAGGGGGGGGTATGGGAATATTTCACGATATAGATTGTTTTTTCTAACTCCCTTAAACTTTGGATTATGAATACAAAATTTGTGCGGAGATGTAAAACTCTCCGCTGAATCGATTGGTCAAGAATAGAACGTTCTATCTCTTTAAATAGTCGAGCTATGACTATTTTTGGTTTTTAAAAGTGGATTTTCGAAAATTCCATGACTCTTTTTGAAAGCGAAATAATGATTTTATCAAAAAACTGATTGTGCCAGTCGATTTCTCGTCCTAAAAAACCCTTATTAAGGGTTTTTTAGCATTTTTCAATATTTTTGGTAGAAAATATAGTAACAAGGGGCGGGTATTTCGCGATATAAATTGATTTTTCCTTACTCTCTTAATACCTGGGAATATGAATTCAAAATTTGTGCGAAGATGTAAAACTTTCCGTTGAATCGATTGGCGAAGACTAGAACGTTCTATCTCTTTCAATAGTCGAGTTATGAGTGTTTTTTGTTTTGAAAAATGGATTTTCGAAAATTTCATGACTCTATTTGGAGGCGAAATAATGATTTTATTAAAAAAGTAATTGTGCCAGTCGATTTCTCGTCCCAAAAAACCCCTTATTATGAATTTTTAGCATTTTTCAATATTTTTGGTAGAAAATATAGTAACAAGGGGCGGGTATTTCGCGATATAAATTGATTTTTCCTTACTCTCTTAATACCTGGGAATATGAATTCAAAATTTGTGCGAAGATGTAAAACTTTCCGTTGAATCGATTGGTGAAGACTAGAACGTTCTATCTCTTTCAATAGTCGAGTTATGAGTGTTTTTTGTTTTGAAAAATGGATTTTCGAAAATTTCATGACTCTATTTGGAGGCGAAATAATGATTTTATTAAAAAAGTAATTGTGCCAGTCGATTTCTCGTCCTAAAAACCCCTTATTAAGGATTCCTAGCATTTTTCAATATTTTTGGTCTAAAATTTAATAACAAGGGGGGGTGTGGGAATATTTCGCCATATAAATTGATTTTTCCTAAATCCCTTAATATTTGAGAATATGAATTCAAAATTTGTGCGAAGATGTAAAACTTTCCGATGAATCGATTGGTGAAGACCAGAACGTTCTATCTCTTTCAATAGTCGAGTTATGAGTGTTTTTTGTTTTGAAAAATGGATTTTCGAAAATTTCATGACTCTATTTGGAGGCGAAATAATGATTTTATTAAAAAAGTAATTGTGCCAGTCGATTTCTCGTCCCAAAAAACCCCTTATTATGAATTTTTAGCATTTTTCAATATTTTTGGTCTAAAATTTAGTAACAAGGGGGAGGAAATAATGATTTTATCAAAAAACTGATTGTGCCAGTCGATTTCTCGCCCTAAAAAACCCCTCATTATGGATTTTTAGCATTTTTCAATATTTTTGGGCGAAAATTTAGTAACAAGGGGGGGTATGGGAATATTTCGCGAAATAAATTGATTTCTCCTAATTCATTTAATACTTGGAAATATGGATTCAAAAATTGTGCGGAGATGTAAAACTTTCCGTTGAATCGATTGGTCGAGACCAGAACGTTCTATCTCTTTAAATAGTCGAGTTATGAGTATTTTTTGTTTTGAAAAGTGGATTTTCGGAAATTTCATGGCTCTATTTGAAGGCGAAATAATGATTTTATCAAAAAACTGTTTGTGCCAGTCGATTTCTCGTCCCAAAAAACCCCTTATTATGGATTTTTAGCATTTTTCAATATTTTTGGTCGAAAATTTAGTAACAAGGGGGGGGTATGGGAATATTTCACGATATAGATTGTTTTTTCTAACTCCCTTAAACTTTGGATTATGAATACAAAATTTGTGCGGAGATGTAAAACTCTCCGCTGAATCGATTGGTCAAGAATAGAACGTTCTATCTCTTTAAATAGTCGAGCTATGACTATTTTTGGTTTTTAAAAGTGGATTTTCGAAAATTCCATGACTCTTTTTGAAAGCGAAATAATGATTTTATCAAAAAACTGATTGTGCCAGTCGATTTCTCGTCCTAAAAAACCCTTATTAAGGGTTTTTTAGCATTTTTCAATATTTTTGGTAGAAAATATAGTAACAAGGGGCGGGTATTTCGCGATATAAATTGATTTTTCCTTACTCTCTTAATACCTGGGAATATGAATTCAAAATTTGTGCGAAGATGTAAAACTTTCCGTTGAATCGATTGGTCAAGACTAGAACCTTCTATCTCTTTAAATAGTCGAGTTATGAGTATTTTTAGTTTTGAAAAGTGGATTTTCGAAAATTACATGACTCTTTTTGAAGGCGAAATAATCATGTTATCAAAAAACTGATTGTACCAGTCGATTTCTCGTCCCAAAAAAACCCTTATTATGGATTTTTAGCATTTTTCAATATTTTTGGTCTAAAATTTAGTAACAAGGGGGGGTATGGGAATATTTCGCGAAATAAATTGATTTTTCCTTACTCCCTTAATACTTGGGAATATGTATTCAAAATTTGTGCGAAGATGTAAAACGTTCCGTTGAATCGATTGGTCAAGACTAGAACGTTCTATCTCTTCAAATAGTCGAGTTATGAGTATTTTTTGTTTTGAAAAGTGGATTTTCGAAAATTTCATGACTCTATTTGAAGGTGAAATAATGATTTTATCAAAAAACTGTTTGTGCCAGTCGATTTCTCGCCCTAAAAAACCCCTTATCATTGATTTTTGGAATTTTCAATATTTTTGGTCTAAAATTTAGTAACAAGGGGGGTATGGGAATATTTCGCGAAATAAATTGATTTTTCCTTACTCCCTTAATACTTGGGAATATGTATTCAAAATTTGTGCGAAGATGTAAAACTTTCCGGTGAATCGATTGGTCAAGACTAGAACCTTCTATCTCTTTAAATAGTCGAGTTATGAGTATTTTTTGTTTTGAAAAGTGGATTTTCGAAAATTTCATGACTCCATTTGAAGGTGAAATAATGATTTTATCAGAAAACTGTTTGTGCCAGTCGATTTCTCGCCCTAAAAAACCCCTTATTATTGATTTTTGGCATTTTTCAATATTTTTGGGCGAAAAATTTAGTAAGGGGGGTATGGGAATATTTCGCGATTTAAATTGATTTTTCCTAACTCCTTTAATACTCGGGAATATGAATTTAAAATTTGTGCGAAGATGTAAAACTTTCCGTTGAATCGATTGGTCAAGACTAGAACGTTCTATCTCTTCAAATAGTCGAGTTATGAGTATTTTTTGTTTTGAAAAGTGGATTTTCGAAAATTTAATGACTCTTTTTGAAGGCGAAATAATCATGTTATCAAAAAACTGATTGTACCAGTCGTTTTCTCGTCCCAAAAAACCCTTATTATGGATTTTTAGCATTTTTCAAAATTTTTGGTCGAAAATTTAGTAACAAGCGGGGGGAATATTCCGCGATATAAATTAATTTTTCCTAACTCCCTTAATACTCGGAAATATGAATTCAAAATTTGTACTAAAATGTAAAACTTTCCGTTGAATCGATTGGTCAAACGTTATATCTCTTTAAATAGTCGAGTTATGAGTATTTTTTGTTTTGAAAAGTGGATTTTCGACAATTTTATGACTCTATTTGAAGGCGAAATAATGATTTAGTCAAAAAACTGATTGTTTTAGTCAATTTCTCGTACCAAAAAACCCCTTATTATGAATTTTTAGCATTTTTTAATATTTTTGGTCGAAAATTTAGTAACGATGCGGTATGGGAATATTTCGCGATATAAATTGATTCTTCCTAACTCCCTTAATACTAGGAAATATGAATTCAAAATTTTTACGAGAATGTAAAACTTTCCGTTGAATCAATTGGTCAGGACTAGAATGTTCTATCTCTTTAAATAGTCGAGTTATGAGTATTTATTGTTTTGAAAAGTGGATTTTCGAAAATTTCATGACTCTATGCGAAGGTGAAAAAATGATTTTATCAAAAAACAGATTGTGCTAGTCGATTTCTCCTCACAAAAAACCCCTCATTATGGATTTTTAGCATTTTTCAATGTTTTTGGTCGAAAATTTAGTAACAAGGAGGGGTATGGGAATATTTCGCGATGTAAATTGATTTTTCCTAACTCCCTGAATACTTGGGAATATGATTCCCAAATTTGTGCGAAGACGTAAAACTTTCCGATGAATCGATTGGTGAAGACTAGAACGTTCTATATCTTTCAATAGTCGAGTTATGAGTGTTTTTTGTTTTGAAAAATGGATTTTCGAGAATTTCATGACTCTATTTGAAGGCGAAATAATGATTTTATTGAAAAAGTAATTGTGCCAGTCGATTTCTCGTCCCAAAAAACCCCTTATTATGAATTTTTAGCATTTTTCAATATTTTTGGTCTAAAATTTAGTAACAAGGGGGATGAAATAATGATTTTATCAAAAAACTGATTGTGCCAGTCGATTTCTCGCCCTAAAAAACCCCTCATTATGGATTTTTAGCATTTTTCAATATTTTTGGGCGAAAATTTAGTAACAAGGGGGGGTATGGGAATATTTCGCGAAATAAATTGATTTCTCCTAATTCATTTAATACTTGGAAATATGGATTCAAAATTTGTGCGGAGATGTAAAACTTTCCGTTGAATCGATTGGTCAAGACCAGAACGTTCTATCTCTTTAAATAGTCGAGTTATGACTATTTTTGGTTTTTAAGAGTGGATTTTCGAAAATTCCATGACTCTTTTTGAAGGCGAAATAATGATTTTATCAAAAAACTGATTGTGCCAGTCGATTTCTCGTCCTAAAAAACCCTTATTATGCATTTTTAGCATTTTTCAATATTTTTGGTCGAAAATTTAGTAACAAGGAGTGGGTATGGGAATATTTCGCGATATAGATTGTTTTTCCTAACTCCCTTAAACTTTGGAATATGAATACAAAATTTGTGCGGAGATGTAAAACTCTCCGCTGAATCGATTGGTCAAGAATAGAACGTTCTATCTCTTCAAATAGTCGAGCTATGACTATTTTTGGTTTTTAAAAGTGGATTTTCGAAAATTCCATGACTCTTTTTGAAGGCGAAATAATGATTTTATCAAAAAACTGATTGTGCCAGTCGATTTCTCGTCCTAAAAAACCCTTATTATGGATTATTAGCATTTTTCAATATTTTTGGTAGAAAATATAGTAACAAGGGGCGGGTATTTCGCGATATAAATTGATTTTTCCTTACTCTCTTAATACTTGGGAATATGAATTCAAAATTTGTGCGAAGATGTAAAACTTTCCGGTGAATCGATTGGTCAAGACTAGAACCTTCTATCTCTTTAAATAGTCGAGTTATGAGTATTTTTAGTTTTGAAAAGTGGATTTTCGAAAATTACATGACTCTTTTTGAAGGCGAAATAATCATGTTATCAAAAAACTGATTGTACCAGTCGATTTCTCGTCCCAAAAAAACCCTTATTATGGATTTTTAGCATTTTTCGATATTTTTGGTCTAAAATTTAGTAACAAGGGGGGGTATGGGAATATTTCGCGAAATAAATTGATTTTTCCTTACTCCCCTAATACTTGGGAATATGTATTCAAAATTTGTGCGAAGATGTAAAACTTTCCGGTGAATCGATTGGTCAAGACTAGAACGTTCTATCTCTTTAAATAGTCGATTTATGAGTATTTTTTGTTTTGAAAAGTGGATTCTCGAAAATTTCATGATTCTATTTGAAGGCGAATTCAGGATTTTATCAAAAAACTGATTGTGCCAGTCGATTTCTCGTCCCAAAAAACCCCAACCCCTTATTATGGATTTTTAGCATTTTTCAATATTTTTGGTCGAAAATTTAGTAACAAGGGGGGGGGGGTATGGGAATATTTCGCGATATAAATTGATTTTTCCTAACTCCCTGAATACTTGGGAATATGAATTCAAAATATGTGCGAAGATGTAAAATTTTCCGTTGAATGGATTGGTCAAGACTAGAACATTCTATCTCTTCAAATAGACGAGCTATGAGTATTTTTTGTTTTGAAAAGTGGATTTTCGAAAATTTCATGACTCTATTTGAAGGCGAAATAGTGATTTTATCAAAAAACTGTTTGTGCCAGTCGATTTCTCGCCCTAAAAAACCCCTTATTATGGATTTTTGGCATTTTTCAATATTTTTGGGCGAAAATTTAGTAATAAGGGGGGGGGTATGGGAATATTTCGCGAAATAAATTGATTTCTCCTAATTCTCCCAATACTTGGAAATATGGATTGAAAATTTGTGCGAAGATGTAAAACTTTCCGTTGAATCGATTGGTCAAGACTAGATCGTTCTATCTCTTTAACCCTCAGGTAGGCGCTACTCAAAATGTTCAATAAGTAGCCGCTACAGTGTACTTTGTACGCCTGAAGAATGTTGATGAGTTATTTCTAAAATACTAGTCTTAATATACTTGTTCAGTACAAGAGTTTAGCTATTTGTATAACAAGGGAAGAAAAGGCACTTTACCCCCATGTTATATATACGAACTAAAACTAAGAAGTAGGTACAGTATAACTTATAGACATGTTATTTTCATTCTTGAATCCTACATATTTTTAATTTGTTATAGAGTAGTTATTTAAACTAATGTTACACGTGCAGTTTTGAGCAGTGTTTTTTGAATACCACTAGAAGTGAGAGCTGGAGCCAACGCAGTTTTCGTGATATTTTCACTAACAACATTATTATACAGCTTGGATGATTACAATCAATTTCATCAACTTCAGTGACCATAATTTGGTTTCGAAATTTTTCGCTTTTTTGCAAGAGATTGCTGTACATATCCTTTTACTTTTCCTCCCTAGGGAGGACGACTTTGCTCTCTACAATGAGGCCAGGAAATGTATACTTTGGATAGAGGTAGGCGGAAAATTAATTTTCTTCTAAAAACATAGAAGAATTAAATTGAGAAACATTTTATTGAATAAGAACATACAAGAAAAAAAATTTCATTTCCAAGATGAAACGAAAACTAAAATGGAGCTGTCTATTATTTTTTTTGCTGCACAAAAAACTTTGATTGGAATTACATGTGATACAAATATGTCTTGTAATGACATGTTCTTTACAAGCCAATTTTTGACAATTACCACATTGGATTGCGGTAACAGTTTACAAAAATGCATCAGAACACAATATATTTTCGTCTCTGCGTCTCGCCTCTAACTGAGGCATTAGAACAAACATCAATTAGAGGTTACATATGGTGGTGGGCGGGAAAAGTAGCGCAATCAGAAATATTCGCGAAAATAGTTAAGTCAGTGTATTAAATACCCTCTAGCGACTACTCAAGGGTTAAATAGTCGAGTTATGACTATTTTTTGCTTTGAAAAATGGATTTTCGAAAATTTCATGACTCTATTTGAAGGCGAAATAATGATTTCATCGAAAAACTGATTTGCCAGTCGTTTTTTCTTGTCCCAAAAATCCTCTCAATATGGATTTTTAGCATTTTTCAATATTTTTGGTCGAAAATTTAGTAACATGGGGGGGTTATGGGAATATTTCGCGATATAAATTGATTTTTCCTAACTCCCTTAATACTTGGGAATTTGAATTCAAAATTTGTGCGAAGATGTAAAACTTTCCGTTGAATCGATTGGTCAAGACTAGAACTTTCTATCTCTTTCAATATTCGAGTTATGAGTATTTTTTGTTTTGAAAAATGGATTTTCGAAAATTTCATGACTCTATTTGAAGGCGAAATAATGATTTCATCAAAAAACTGATTTGCCAGTCGTTTTCGTGTCCCAAAAAACCTCTCAATATGGATTTTTAGCATTTTTCAATATTTTTGGTCGAAAATTTAGTAATAAGGGGGCGAATATTTCGCGATATGAATTGATTTTTCCTAACTCCCTTAATACTTGGGAATATGAATTCAAGATTCGTGCGAAGATGTGAAACTTTCCGTTGACACGATTGGCCAAGACTAGAACGTTCTATCTCTTTCAATAGTCGAGTTATAAGTATTTTTTGTTTTGAAAAATGGATTTTCGAAAATTTCATGACTCTATTTGAAGGCGAAATAATTATTTTATCAAAAAACTGATTGTGCCAGTCGATTTCTCGTCTTAAAAGACCCCTTGTTATGGATTTTTAGCATTTTTCTATATTTTTGGTCGAACATTTAGTATGGGAATATTTCGCAAATAAATCGATTTTTCCTAATTCCCTTAATACTTGGAAATAGGGATCCAAAACTTGTGCGAAGATGTAAAACTTTCCGTTGAATCGATTGGCCAAGACAAGAAAGTTCTATCTCTTTAAATAGTCGAGTTATGAGTATTTTTTGTTTTGAAAAGTGGATTTTCGAGAATTTCATGACTCTATTTGAAGGGGAAATAATGATTTTATCAAAAAACTGATTGTGCCAGTCGATTACTCGTCCGAAAAAACACCTTATTATGAATTTTTAGCATTTTTCAATATTTTTGTTCGAAAATTTAGTAACAAGGGTATGGGAATATTTCGCGATATAAATTTATTTATCCTAACTCCCTTAATACTTGGGAATTCGAATTTAAAATTTGTGCGAAGATGTAAAACTTTCCGTTGACACGATTGGTCAAGACTAGAACGTTCTATCTCTTTCAATAGTCGAGTTATGAGTATTTTATTTTTGAAAAATGTATTTTCGAAAATTTCATGACTCTATTTGAAGGCGAAATAATGATTTTATCAAAAAACTGATTTGTCAGTCGATTTCTCGTCCCCAAAAACCCCTTATTATGGATTTTCAGCATTTTTCAATATTTTTGGTCGAAAATTTAGTAACAAGAGGGGGAATGGGAATATTTCGCGATATAAATTGATTTTTCCTGAGACCCTCAATACTTGGGAATATGAATTCAAAATTTGTGCGAAGATGTAAAACTTTCCGTTGAATCGATTGGTCAAGACTAGAACGTTCTATCTCTTCAAATACTCGAGTTATGAGTATTTATTGTTTTGAAAAGTGGATTTTCGGAAATTTCATGACTCTATTTGAAGGCGAAATAATGATTTTATAAAAAAATTGATTGTGCCAGTCGATTTCTCGTCCTAAAAAACCCCTTATTATGAATTTTTAGCATTTTTCAATATTTTTGGTCGAAAATTTAGTAACAAGGGGGGGAATGGGAATATTTCGCGATATAAATTGATTTTTCCTAAGACCCTTAATACTTGGGAATATGAATTCAAAATTTGTGCGAAGATGTAAAACTTTCCGTTGAATCGATTGGTCAAGACTAGAACGTTCTATCTCTTCAAATACTCGAGTTATGAGTATTTATTGTTTTGAAAAGTGGATTTTCGGAAATTTCATGACTCTATTTGAAGGCGAAATAATGATTTTATAAAAAAATTGATTGTGCCAGTCGATTTCTCGTCCTAAAAAACCCCTTATTATGAATTTTTAGCATTTTTCAATATTTTTGGTCAAAAATTTAGTAACAAGGGGGGGGGTATGGGAATATTCCGCGATATAAATTGATTTTTCCTAACTCCCTTAATACTTGGAAATATGAATTCAAAATTTGGGCGAAGATGTAAAATTTTCCGTGAAATCGATTGGTCAAGGCTCGAACGTTCTATCTCTTTAAATAGTCGAGTTATGACTATTTTTTGTTTTGAAAAGTGAATTTTCGAAAATTTCTCGACTCTATTTGAAGGCGAAATATTGATGTTATCAAAAAACTGATTGTGCCAGTCGATTTCTCGTCCCAAAAAACCCCTTATTATGGATTTTCAGCATTTTTCAATATTATTGGTCGAAAATTTAGTAACAAGGGGGTATGGGAATATTTCACGATATAATTGATTTATCCTAACTTCCTTAATACTTGGGTATATGAATTCAAAATTTGTGCGAAGATGTATAACATTCCGTTGAATCGATTGGTCAAGACTAGAACTTTTTATCTCTTTCAATATTCGAGTTATGAGTATTTTTTGTTTTGAAAAATGGATTTTCGAAAATTTCATGACTCTATTTGAAGGCGAAATAATGATTTCATCAAAAAAATGATTTGCCAGTCGTTTTCGTGTCCCAAAAAACCTCTCAATATGGATTTTTAGCATTTTTCAATATTTTTGGTCGAAAATTTAGTAATAAGGGGGCGAATATTTCGCGATATGAATTGATTTTTCCCAACTCCCTTAATACTTGGGAATATGAATTCAAGATTCGTGCGAAGATGTGAAACTTTCCGTTGACACGATTGGCCAAGACTAGAACGTTCTATCTCTTTCAATAGTCGAGTTATAAGTATTTTTTGTTTTGAAAAATGGATTTTCGAAAATTTCATGACTCTATTTGAAGGCGAAATAATTATTTTATCAAAAAACTGATTGTGCCAGTCGATTTCTCGTCTTAAAAGACCCCTTGTTATGGATTTTTAGCATTTTTCTTTATTTTTGGTCGAACATTTAGTATGGGAATATTTCGCAAATAAATCGATTTTTCCTAATTCCCTTAATACTTGGAAATAGGGATCCAAAACTTGTGCGAAGATGTAAAACTTTCCGTTGAATCGATTGGCCAAGACTAGAAAGTTCTATCTCTTTAAATAGTCGAGTTATGAGTATTTTTTGTTTTGAAAAGTGGATTTTCGAGAATTTCATGACTCTATTTGAAGGGGAAATAATGATTTTATCAAAAAACTGATTGTGCCAGTCGATTACTCGTCCGAAAAAACACCTTATTATGAATTTTTAGCATTTTTCAATATTTTTGTTCGAAAATTTAGTAACAAGGGTATGGGAATATTTCGCGATATAAATTTATTTATCCTAACTCCCTTAATACTTGGGAATTTGAATTTAAAATTTGTGCGAAGATGTAAAACTTTCCGTTGACACGATTGGTCAAGACTAGAACGTTCTATCTCTTTCAATAGTCGAGTTATGAGTATTTTATTTTTGAAAAATGTATTTTCGGAAATTTCATGACTCTATTTGAAGGCGAAATAATGATTTTATCAAAAAACTGATTTGTCAGTCGATTTCTCGTCCCCAAAAACCCCTTATTATGGATTTTCAGCATTTTTCAATATTTTTGGTCGAAAATTTAGTAACAAGGGGGGGAATGGGAATATTTCGCGATATAAATTGATTTTTCCTAAGACCCTTAATACTTGGGAATATGAATTCAAAATTTGTGCGAAGATGTAAAACTTTCCGTTGAATCGATTATGAGTATTTATTGTTTTGAAAAGTGGATTTTCGGAAATTTCATGACTCTATTTGAAGGCGAAATAATGATTTTATAAAAAAATTGATTGTGCCAGTCGATTTCTAGTCCTAAAAAACCCCTTATTATGAATTTTTAGCATTTTTCAATGTTTTTGGTCAAAAATTTAGTAACAAGGGGGGGGGTATGGGAATATTCCGCGATATAAATATATAAATTGATTTTTCCTAACTCCCTTAATACTTGGAAATATGAATTCAAAATTTGGGCGAAGATGTAAAATTTTCCGTGAAATCGATTGGTCAAGGCTCGAACGTTCTATCTTTTCCAATAGTCGAGTTATGAGTATTTTTTGTTTTGAAATGTGGATTTTCGAAAATTTCATGACTCTATTTGAAGGCGAAATATTGATTTTATCAAAAAACTGACTGTGCCAGTCGATTTCTCGTCCTAAAAAACCCCTTATTATGGATTTTCAGCATTTTTCAATATTTTTGGTCGAAAATTTAGTAACAAGGGGGTATGGGAATATTTCACGATATAATTGATTTATCCTAACTTCCTTAATACTTGGGTATATGAATTTAAAATTGGTGCGAAGATGTAAAACTTTCCGTTGAATCGATTCGTCAAGACTAGAACGTTCTATCTCTTTAAACAGTCGAGTTATGACTATTTTTTGTTTTGAAAAGTGAATTTTTGAAAATTTCTCGACTCTATTTGAAGGCGAAATAATGATTTTATGAAAAAATTGATTGTGCCAGTCGATTTCTCGTCCTAAAAAACCCCTTATTATGGATTTTCAGCATTTTTCAATATTTTTGGTCGAAAATTTAGTAACAAGGGGGTATGGGAATATTTCACGATATAATTGATTTATCCTAACTTCCCTAATACTTGGGTATATGAATTCAAAATTTGTGCGAAGATGTAAAACTTTCCGATGAATCGATTGGTCAAGACTAGAACTTTCTATCCCTTTCAATAGTCGAGTTATAAGTATTTTTTGTTTTGAAAAATGGATTTTCGAAAATTACATGAGTCTATTTGAAGGTGAAATGATGATTTCATCAAAAAACTGATTTGCCAGTTGATTTCTCGTCCCAAAAAACCCCTTATTATGGATTTTTAGCATTTTTCAATATTTTTTGTCGAAAATTTAGTAACAAGGGGGTATGGGAATATTTCACGATATAATTGATTTATCCTAACTTCCCTAATACTTGGGTATATGAATCCAAAATTCGTGCGAAGATGTGAAACTTTCCGTTGAAGCTATTGGTCAAGACTAGAACGTTCTATCTCTTCAAATAGTCGAGTTATGACTTTTTATTGAAAAATGGATTTTCGAAAATTTCATGACTCTATTTGAAGGCGAAATAATGATTTTATCGAAAAACTGATTGTTCCAGTCGATTTCTCGTCCTAAAAAACCCCTTATTATGGATTTTTAGCATTTTTCATTATTTTTGGTCGAAAATTCAGTTACAAAAGGGGTTATGAGAATATTTCGCGAAATAAATTGATTTCTCCTAATTTCCCTAATACTTTGGAATGTGAATTCAAAATTTGTACGAAGATGTATATCTTTCCGTTGAATCGATTGGTCAAGACTAGAACGTTCTATCTTCTTAAATAGTCGAGTTATGACTACTTTTTACTTTGAAAAGTGGATTTTCGAAAATTTCATGACTCTATGCGAAGGCGAAATAATGATTTTATCAAAAAACTGATTGTGCCAGTCGATTTCTCGCCCTAAAAAACCCCTTTTCATGGATTCTTAGCATTTTTCAATATTTTTGGGCGAAAATTTAGTTACAAGAGGGGGTATGGGAATATTTCGCGAAATAAATTGATTTTTCCTAATTCCCGTAATTCTTGGAAATATGAATTCAAAATTTGTGCGAAGATGTAAAACTTTCCGTCGAATCGATTGGTCAAGACTAGAACGTTCTATCTCTTCAAATAGTCGAGTTATGAGTATTTTTTGTTTTGAAAAGTGGAATTTCGAAAATTTCATGACTCTATTCGAAGGCGAAATAATGATTTTATCAAAAAACTGTTTGTGCCAGTCGATTTCTCGCCCTAAAAAACCCCTTATTATGGATTTTTAGCATTTTTCAATATTTTTGGGCGAAAAATTAGTAAGGGGGGTATGGGAATATTTCGCGATATAAATTGATTTTTCCTAACTCCTTTAATACTTGGGAATATGAATTCAAAATTTGTACGAAGATGTAAATCTTTCCGTTGAATCGATTGGTCAAGACTAGAACGTTCTATCTTCTTAAATAGTCGAGTTATGAGTATTTTTTGTTTTGAAATGTGGATTTTCGAAAATTTCATGACTCTATTTGAAGGCGAAATAATGATTTTATCAAAAAACTGATTGTGCCAGTCGATTTCTCGTCCTAAAAACCCCTTATTATGGATTTTCAGCATTTTTCAATTTTTTTGGTAGAAAATTTAGTAACAAGGGGGGGTATGGGAATATTTCGCGATATAAATTGATTTTTCCTAACTCCCTTAATACTTGGAAATATGAATTCAAAATTTGGGCGAAGATGTAAAATTTTCCGTGAACTCGATTGGTCAAGGCTCGAACGTTCTATCTTTTCCAATAGTCGAGTTATGAGTATTTTTTGTTTTGAAATGTGGATTTCCGAAAATTTCATGACTGTATTTGAAGGCGAAATAATGATTTTATCAAAAAACTGATTGTGCCAGTCGATTTCTCGTCCTAAAAAACCCCTCATTATGGATTTTTGGCATTTTTCAATATTTTTGGGCGAAAATTTAGTAAGGGGGGTATGGGAATATTTCGCGATATAAATTGATTTTTCCTAACTCCCTTAATACTTGGGAATATGAATCCAAAATTCGTGCGAAGATGTGAAACTTTCCGTTGAAGCTATTGGTCAAGACTAGAACGTTCTATCTCTTCAAATAGTCGAGTTATGACTTTTTATTGAAAAATGGATTTTCGAAAATTTCATGACTCTATTTGAAGGCGAAATAATGATTTTATCAAAAAACTGATTGTTCCAGTCGATTTCTCGTCCTAAAAAACCCCTTATTATGGATTTTTAGCATTTTTCATTATTTTTGGTCGAAAATTTAGTTACAAAAGGGGTTATGAGAATATTTCGCGAAATAAATTGATTTCTCCTAATTTCCCTAATACTTTGGAATGTGAATTCAAAATTTGTACGAAGATGTATATCTTTCCGTTGAATCGATTGGTCAAGACTAGAACGTTCTATCTTCTTAAATAGTCGAGTTATGACTATTTTTTACTTTGAAAAGTGGATTTTCGAAAATTTCATGACTCTATGCGAAGGCGAAATAATGATTTTATCAAAAAACTGATTGTGCCAGTCGATTTCTCGCCCTAAAAAACCCCTTTTTATGGATTCTTAGCATTTTTCAATATTTTTGGGCGAAAATTTAGTTACAAGAGGGGGTATGGGAATATTTCGCGAAATAAATTGATTTTTCCTAATTCCCGTAATTCTTGGAAATATGAATTCAAAATTTGTGCGAAGATGTAAAACTTTCCGTAGAATCGATTGGTCAAGACTAGAACGTTCTATCTCTTCAAATAGTCGAGTTATGAGTATTTTTTGTTTTGAAAAGTGGAATTTCGAAAATTTCATGACTCTATTCGAAGGCGAAATAATGATTTTATCAAAAAACTGTTTGTGCCAGTCGATTTCTCGCCCTAAAAAACCCCTTATTATGGATTTTTAGCATTTTTCAATATTTTTGGGCGAAAAATTAGTAAGGGGGGTATGGGAATATTTCGCGATATAAATTGATTTTTCCTAACTCCTTTAATACTTGGGAATATGAATTCAAAATTTGTACGAAGATGTAAATCTTTCCGTTGAATCGATTGGTCAAGACTAGAACGTTCTATCTTCTTAAATAGTCGAGTTATGAGTATTTTTTGTTTTGAAATGTGGATTTTCGAAAATTTCATGACTCTATTTGAAGGCGAAATAATGATTTTATCAAAAAACTGATTGTGCCAGTCGATTTCTCGTTCCAAAAACCCCTTATTATGGATTTTCAGCATTTTTCAATATTTTTGGTAGAAAATTTAGTAACAAGGGGGGGTATGGGAATATTTCGCGATATAAATTGATTTTTCCTAACTCCCTTAATACTTGGAAATATGAATTCAAAATTTGGGCGAAGATGTAAAATTTTCCGTGAACTCGATTGGTCAAGGCTCGAACGTTCTATCTTTTCCAATAGTCGAGTTATGAGTATTTTTTGTTTTGAAATGTGGATTTTCGAAAATTTCATGACTGTATTTGAAGGCGAAATAATGATTTTATCAAAAAACTGATTGTGCCAGTCGATTTCTCGTCCTAAAAAACCCCTCATTATGGATTTTTGGCATTTTTCAATATTTTTGGGCGAAAATTTAGTAAGGGGGGTATGGGAATATTTCGCGATATAAATTGATTTTTCCTAACTCCCTTAATACTTGGGAATATGAATCCAAAATTCGTGCGAAGATGTGAAACTTTCCGTTGAAGCTATTGGTCAAGACTAGAACGTTCTATCTCTTCAAATAGTCGAGTTATGACTTTTTATTGAAAAATGGATTTTCGAAAATTTCATGACTCTATTTGAAGGCGAAATAATGATTTTATCAAAAAACTGATTGTTCCAGTCGATTTCTCGTCCTAAAAAACCCCTTATTATGGATTTTTAGCATTTTTCATTATTTTTGGTCGAAAATTTAGTTACAAAAGGGGTTATGAGAATATTTCGCGAAATAAATTGATTTCTCCTAATTTCCCTAATACTTTGGAATGTGAATTCAAAATTTGTACGAAGATGTATATCTTTCCGTTGAATCGATTGGTCAAGACTAGAACGTTCTATCTTCTTAAATAGTCGAGTTATGACTATTTTTTACTTTGAAAAGTGGATTTTCGAAAATTTCATGACTCTATGCGAAGGCGAAATAATGATTTTATCAAAAAACTGATTGTGCCAGTCGATTTCTCGCCCTAAAAAACCCCTTTTTATGGATTCTTAGCATTTTTCAATATTTTTGGGCGAAAATTTAGTTACAAGAGGGGGTATGGGAATATTTCGCGAAATAAATTGATTTTTCCTAATTCCCGTAATTCTTGGAAATATGAATTCAAAATTTGTGCGAAGATGTAAAACTTTCCGTTGAATCGATTGGTCAAGACTAGAACGTTCTATCTCTTCAAATAGTCGAGTTATGAGTATTTTTTGTTTTGAAAAGTGGAATTTCGAAAATTTCATGACTCTATTCGAAGGCGAAATAATGATTTTATCAAAAAACTGTTTGTGCCAGTCGATTTCTCGCCCTAAAAAACCCCTTATTATGGATTTTTGGCATTTTTCAATATTTTTGGGCGAAAAATTAGTATGGGAATATTTCGCGATATAAAATGATTTTTCCTAACTCCTTTAATACTTGGGAATATGAATTCAAAATTTGTACGAAGATGTAAATCTTTCCGTTGAATCGATTGGTCAAGGCTCGAACGTTCTATCTCTTTCAATAGTCGAGTTATGAGTATTTTTTGTTTTGAAATGTGGATTTTCGAAAATTTCATAACTCTATTTGAAGGCGAAATAATGATTTTATCAAAAAACTGATTGTGCCAGTCGATCTCTCGTCCTAAAAACCCCTTATTATGGATTTTCAGCATTTTTCAATATTTTTGGTAGAAAATTCAGTAACAAGTGGTGGTATGGGAATATTTCGCGATATAAATTGATTTTTCCTAACTCCCTCAATACTTGGAAATATGAATTCAAAATTTGGGCGAAGATGTAAAATTTTCCGTGAAATCGATTGGTCAAGGCTCGAACGTTCTATCTTTTTCAATAGTCGAGTTATGAGTATTTTTTGTTTTGAAATGTGGATTATCGAAAATTTCATGACTCTGTTTGAAGGCAAAATAATGATTTTATCAAAAAACTGATTGTGCCAGTCGATTTCTCGTCCTAAAAAACCTCTCATTATGGATTTTTGGTATTTTTCAATATTTTTGGGCGAAAATTTAGTAAGGGGGGTAAGGGAATATTTCGCGATATAAATTGATTTTTCCTAACTCCTTTAATACTTGGGAATATGAATTCAAAATTTGTACGAAGATGTAAATCTTTCCATTGAATCGATTGGTCAAGACTAGAACGTTCTATCTTCTTAAATAGTCGAGTTATGAGTATTTTTTGTTTTGAAATGTGGATTTTCGAAAATTTCATGACTCTATTTGAAGGCGAAATAATGATTTTATCAAAAAACTGATTGTGCCAGTCGATTTCTCGCCATAAAAAACCCCTTTCTATGGATTTTTAGCATTTTTCAATATTTTTGGGCGAAAATTTAGTAAGGGGGGTATGGGAATATTTCGCGATATAAATTGATTTTTCCTAACTCCTTTAATACTTGGGGATATGAATTCAAAATTCGTACGAAGATGTAAATCTTTCCGTTGAATCGATTGGTCAAGACTAGAACGTTCTATCTTCTTAAATAGTCGAGTTATGAGTATTTTTTGTTTTGAAATGTGGATTTTCGAAAATTTCATGACTCTATTTGATGGCGAAATAATGATTTTATCAAAAAACTGATTGTGCCAGTCGATTTCTCGTCCTAAAAACCCCTTATTATGGATTTTCAGCATTTTTCAATATTTTTGGTAGAAAATTTAGTAACAAAAGGGGGTATGGGAATATTTCGCGATATAAAATGATTTTTCCTAACTCCTTTAATACTTGGGAATATGAATTCAAAATTTGTACGAAGATGTAAATCTTTCCGTTGCATCGATTGGTCAAGACTAGAACGTTCTATCTTCTTAAATAGTCGAGTTATGAGTATTTTTTGTTTTGAAATGTGGATTTTCGAAAATTTCATGACTCTATTTGAAGGCGAAATTATGATTTTATCGAAAAACTGATTGTGCCAGTCGATTTCTCGTCCTAAAAACTCCTTATTATGGATTTTCAGCATTTTTCAATATTTTTGGTAGAAAATTTAGTAACAAAAGGGGGTATGGGAATATTTCGCGATATAAATTGATTTTTCCTAACTCCCTTAATACTTGGAAATATGAATTCAAAATTTGTGCGAAGATGTAAAATTTTCCGTGGAATCGATTGGTCAAGGCTCGAACGTTCTATCTCTTTCAATAGTCGAGTTATGAGTATTTTTTGTTTTGAAATGTGGACTTTCGAAAATTTCATGACTCTATTTGAAGGCGAAATAATGATTTTATCAAAAAACTGATTGTGCCAGTCGATTTCTCGTCCTAAAAACCCCTTATTATGGATTTTCAGCATTTTTCAATATTTTTGGTAGAAAATTTAGTAACAAGAGGGGGTATGGGAATATTTCGCGATATAAATTGATTTTTCCTAACTCGCTTAATACTTTGGAAATATGAATTCAAAATTTGGGCGAAGATGTAAAATTTTCCGTGAAATCGATTGGTCAAGGCTCGAACGTTCTATCTCATTCAATAGTCGAGTTATGAGTATTTTTTGTTTTGAAATGTGGATTTTCGAAAATTTAATGACTCTATTTGAAGGCGAAATAATGATTTTATCAAAAAACTGATTGTGCCAGTCGATTTCTCGTCCTGAAAAACCCCTCATTATGGATTTTTGGCATTTTTCAATATTTTTGGGCGAAAATTTAGTAATTGGGGTATGGGAATATTTCGCGATATAAATTGATTTTTCCTAACTCCTTTAATACTTGGGGATATGAATTCAAAATTCGTACGAAGATGTAAATCTTTCCGTTGAATCGATTGGTCAAGACTAGAACGTTCTATCTTCTTAAATAGTTGAGTTATGAGTATTTTATGTTTTGAAATGTGGATTTTCGAAAATTTCATGACTCTATTTGAAGGCGAAATAATGATTTTATCAAAAAACTGATTGTGCCAGTCGATTTCTCGCCCTAAAAAACCCCTTTCTATGGATTTTTAGCATTTTTCAATATTTTTGGGCGAAAATTTAGTAAGGGGGGTATGGGAATATTTCGCGAAATAAATTGATTTTTCCTAATTCCCGTAATTCTTGGAAATATGAATTCAAAATTTGTACGAAGATGTAAATCTTTCCGTTGAATCGATTGGTCAAGACTAGAACGTTCTATCTTCTTAAATAGTCGAGTTATGAGTATTTTTTGTTTTGAAATGTGGATTTTCGAAAATTTCATGACTCTATTTGAAGGCGAAATAATGATTTTATCAAAAAACTGATTGTGCCAGGCGATTTCTCGCCATAAAAAACCCCTTTCTATGGATTTTTAGCATGTTTCAATATTTTTGGTAGATATTTTAGTTACAAGAGGGGGTATGGGAATATTTCGCGAAATAAATTGATTTTTCCTAATTCCCGTAATTCTTGGAAATATGGATTCAAAATTTGTGCGAAGATGTAAAACTTTCCGTTGAATCGATTGGTCAAGACTAGAACGTTATATCTTCTTAAATAGTCGAGTTATGAGTATTTTTTGTTTTGAAATGTGGATTTTCGAAAATTTCATGACTCTATTTGAAGGCGAAATAATGATTTTATCAAAAAACTGATTGTGCCAGTCGATTTCTTGTCCCAAAAAACCCCTCATTATGGATTTTTAGCATTTTTCAATATTTTCGGTCGAAAAATCAGTAACAAGGGGGGGGGTATGGGAATATTTCGCGATATAAATTGATTTTTCCTAACTCCCTTAATACTTGGGAATTTGAATTTAAAATTTGTGCGAAGATGTAAAACTTTCCGTTGACACGATTGGTCAAGACTAGAACGTTCTCTTTCAATAGTCGAGTTATTTTTTCAATATTTTTGGTCGAAAATTCAGTAACAAGGGGGGGAATATTTTCGCGATATGAATTGATTTTTCCTAACTCCCTTAATACTTGGGAATATGAATTCAAGATTTGGGCGAAGATGTGAAACTTTCCGTTGAAGCGATTGGTCAAGACTAGAACGTTCTATCTCTTTAAATAGTCGAGTTTGACTCTTTTTTTGAAAAATGGATTCTCGAAAATTTCATGACTCTATTTGAAGGCGAAATAATGATTTTATCAAAAAACTGATTGTGCCAGTCGATTTCTCGTCCTAAAAAACCCCTTATTATGGATTTATAGCATTTTTCAATATTTTTGGTCGAAAATTTAGTTACAAAAGGGGGTATGGGAATATTTCGCGAAATAAATTGATTTCTCCTAATTCTCCTAATACTTGGAAATATGGATTCAAAATTAGTGCGAAGATGTAAAACTTTCCGTTGAATCGATTGGTCAAGACTAGAACGTTCTATCTCTTTAAATAGTCGAGTTATGACTATTTTTTGTTTTGAAAAGTGGATTTTCGAAAATTTAATGACTCTATGCGGAGGCGAAATTATGATTTTATCAAAAAACTGATTGTGCCAGTCGATTTCTCGCCCTAAATAACCCCTTTTTATGGATTTTTAGCATTTTTCAATATTTTTGGGCGAAAAGTTAGTTACAAGAGGGGGTATGGGAATATTTCGCGAAATAAATTGATTTCTCCCAATTCTCCTAATACTTGGAAATATGGATTCAAAATTAGTGCGAAGATGTAAAACTTTCCGTTGAATCGATTGGTCAAGACTAGAACGTTCTATCTCTTTAATTAGTCGAGTTATGACTATTTTTTGTTTTGAAAAGTGGATTTTCGAAAATTTCATGACTCTATTTGAAGGCGAAATAATGATTTTATCAAAAAACTGATTGTGCCAGTCGATTACTCGTCCAAAAAAACACCTTATTATGAATTTTTAGCATTTTTCAATATTTTTGGGCGAAAATTTAGTTACAAGAATATTTCGCGAAATAAATTGATTTTTCCTAATTCCCTTAATTCTTGGAAATATGAGTTCAAAATTTGCGAAGATGTAAAACTTTCCGTTGAATCGATTGGCCAAGACTAGAACGTTCTATCTCTTCAAATAGTCGAGGTATGAGTATTTTTTGTTTTGAAAAGTGGATTTTCGAAAATTTCTCGACTCTATTTGAAGGCGAAATATTGATGTTATCAAAAAACTGATTGTGCCAGTCGAGTTCTCGTCCCAAAAAACCCCTTAATATGGATTTTCAGCATTTTTCAATATTTTTGGTCGAAAATTTAGTAACAAGTGGGGGGGGTATGGGAATATTTCACGATATAAATTGATTTACCCTAACTTCCTTAATACTTGGGTATATGAATTCAAAATTTGTGCCCAGATGTAAAACTTTCCGTTGAATCGATTGGTCAAGACTAGAATTTTCTATTTCTTTCAATAGTCGAGTTATGAGTATTTTTTGTATTGAAAAATGGATTTTCGAAAATTACATGACTCTGTTTGAAGGCGAAATAATGATTTCATCAAAAAACTGATTTGCCAGTCGATTTCTCGTCCCAAAAAACCCCTTATTATGGATTTTTAGCATTTTTCAATATTTTTGGTCGAAAATTTAGTAACAAGGGGGGGAATATTTCGCGATATGAATTGATTTTTCCTAACTCCCTTAATACTTGGGAATATGAATTCAAGATTTGTGCGAAAATGTGGAACTTTCCGTTGAAGCGATTGGTCAAGACTAGAACGTTCTCTCTCGTTAAATAGTCGAGTTATGACTTTTTTTTTGAAAAATGGATTTTCGAAAATTTCATGACTCTATTTGAAGGCGAAATAATGATTTTATCAAAAAACTGATTGTGCCAGTCGATTTCTCGCCCTAAAAAACCCCTTATTATTGATTTTTGGCATTTTTCAATATTTTTGGGCGAAAATTTAGTAAGGGGGGTATGGGAATATTTCGCGATTTAAATTGATTTTTCCTAACTCCTTTATTACTTGGGAATATGAATTTAAAATTTGTGCGAAGATGTAAAACTTTCCGTTGAATCGATTGGTCAAGACTAGAACGTTCTATCTCTTCAAATAGTCGAGTTATGAGTATTTTTTGTTTTGAAAAGTGGATTTTCGAAAATTTCATGACTCTTTTTGAAGGCGAAATAATGATGTTATCAAAAAACTGATTGTGCCAGTCAATTTCTCGCCCTAAAAAACCCCTTATTATGGATTTTTGGCATTTTTCAATATTTTTGGGCGAAAATTTAGTAACAAGGGGTGATGGTATGGGAATATTTCGCGATATAAATTGATTTTTCCTAACTCCTTTAATACTTGGGAATATGAATTTAAAATTTGTGCGAAGATGTAAAACTTTCCGTTGAATCGATTGGTCAAGACTAGAACGTTCTATCTCTTCAAATAGTAAAGTTATGAGTATTTTTTGTTTTGAAAAGTGGATTTTCGAAAATTTCATGACTCTTTTTGAAGGTGAAATAATCATGTTATCAAAAAACTGATTGTGCCAGTCAATTTCTCGCCCTAAAAAACCCCTTATTATGGATTTTTATCATTTTTCAATATTTTTGGGCGAAAATTTAGTAATAAGGGTATGGGAATATTTCGCGAAATAAATTGATATTTCCTAACTCCTTTAATACTTGCGAATATGAATTCAAAATTCGTGCGAAGATGTGAAACTTTCCGTTGAATCGATTGATCAAGACTAGAACGTTCTATCTCTTCAAATACTCGAGTTATGAGTATTTTTTGTTTTGAAAAGTGGATTTTCGAAAATTTCATGACTCTATTTGAAGGCGAAATAATGATTTTATCAAAAAATTGATTGTGCCAGTCGATTTCTCGTCCTAAAAAACCCCTTATTATGAATTTTTAGCATTTTTCAATATTTTTGGTAGAAAATTTAGTAACAAGGGGTGATGGTATGGGAATATTTCGCGATATAAATTGATTTTTCCTAATTCCCTCAATTCTTGGAAATATGGATTCAAACTTAGTGTGAAGATGTAAAACTTTCCGTTGAATCGATTGGTCGAAACTAGAACGTTCTATCTCTTCAAATAGTGGAGTTATGAGTATTTTTTGTTTTGAAAAGTGAATTTTCGAAAATTTCTTGACTCTATTTGAAGGCGAAATAATGATGTTATCAAAAAACTGATTGTGCCAGTCGATTTCTCGTCCCAAAAAAGCCCTTATTATGGATTTTCAGCATTTTTCAATATTTTTGGTCGAAAATTTAGTAACAAGGGGGGGGGGGTATGGGAATATTTCGCGATATAAATTGATTTATCCTAACTCCCTTAATACTTGGGAATATGAATTCAAAATTTGTGCGAAGATGTAAAACTTTCCGTTGAATCGATTGGTCAAGACTAGAACTTTCTATCTCTTTCAATAGTCGAGTTATTTTTTCAATATTTTTGGTCGAAAATTTAGTAACAAGGGGGGGAATATTTTCGCGATATGAATTGATTTTTCCTAACTCCCTTAATACTTGGGAATATGATTTCAAGATTTGTGCGAAAATGTGGAACTTTCCGTTGAAGCGATTGGTCAAGACTAGAACGTTCTCTCTCGTTAAATAGTCGAGTTATGACTTTTTTTTTGAAAAATGGATTTTCGAAAATTTCATGACTCTATTTGAAGGCGAAATAATGATTTTATCAAAAAACTGATTGTGCCAGTCGATTTCTCGCCCTAAAAAACCCCTTATTATTGATTTTTGGCATTTTTCAATATTTTTGGGCGAAAATTTAGTAAGGGGGGTATGGGAATATTTCGCGATTTAAATTGATTTTTCCTAACTCCTTTATTACTTGGGAATATGAATTTAAAATTTGTGCGAAGATGTAAAACTTTCCGTTGAATCGATTGGTCAAGACTAGAACGTTCTATCTCTTCAAATAGTCGAGTTATGAGTATTTTTTGTTTTGAAAAGTGGATTTTCGAAAATTTCATGACTCTTTTTGAAGGCGAAATAATGATGTTATCAAAAAACTGATTGTGCCAGTCAATTTCTCGCCCTAAAAAACCCCTTATTATGGATTTTTGGCATTTTTCAATATTTTTGGGCGAAAATTTAGTAACAAGGGGTGATGGTATGGGAATATTTCGCGATATAAATTGATTTTTCCTAACTCCTTTAATACTTGGGAATATGAATTTAAAATTTGTGCGAAGATGTAAAACTTTCCGTTGAATCGATTGGTCAAGACTAGAACGTTCTATCTCTTCAAATAGTAAAGTTATGAGTATTTTTTGTTTTGAAAAGTGGATTTTCGAAAATTTCATGACTCTTTTTGAAGGTGAAATAATCATGTTATCAAAAAACTGATTGTGCCAGTCAATTTCTCGCCCTAAAAAACCCCTTATTATGGATTTTTATCATTTTTCAATATTTTTGGGCGAAAATTTAGTAATAAGGGTATGGGAATATTTCGCGAAATAAATTGATATTTCCTAACTCCTTTAATACTTGCGAATATGAATTCAAAATTCGTGCGAAGATGTGAAACTTTCCGTTGAATCGATTGATCAAGACTAGAACGTTCTATCTCTTCAAATACTCGAGTTATGAGTATTTTTTGTTTTGAAAAGTGGATTTTCGAAAATTTCATGACTCTATTTGAAGGCGAAATAATGATTTTATCAAAAAATTGATTGTGCCAGTCGATTTCTCGTCCTAAAAAACCCCTTATTATGAATTTTTAGCATTTTTCAATATTTTTGGTAGAAAATTTAGTAACAAGGGGTGATGGTATGGGAATATTTCGCGATATAAATTGATTTTTCCTAATTCCCTCAATTCTTGGAAATATGGATTCAAACTTAGTGTGAAGATGTAAAACTTTCCGTTGAATCGATTGGTCGAAACTAGAACGTTCTATCTCTTCAAATAGTGGAGTTATGAGTATTTTTTGTTTTGAAAAGTGAATTTTCGAAAATTTCTTGACTCTATTTGAAGGCGAAATAATGATGTTATCAAAAAACTGATTGTGCCAGTCGATTTCTCGTCCCAAAAAAGCCCTTATTATGGATTTTCAGCATTTTTCAATATTTTTGGTCGAAAATTTAGTAACAAGGGGGGGGGGGTATGGGAATATTTCGCGATATAAATTGATTTATCCTAACTCCCTTAATACTTGGGAATATGAATTTAAAATTTGTGCGAAGATGTAAAACTTTCCGTTGAATCGATTGGTCAAGACTAGAACTTTCTATCTCTTTCAATAGTCGAGTTATTTTTTCAATATTTTTGGTCGAAAATTTAGTAACAAGGGGGGGAATATTTTCGCGATATGAATTGATTTTTCCTAACTCCCTTAATACTTGGGAATATGATTTCAAGATTTGTGCGAAGATGTGAAACTTTCCGTTGAAGCGATTGGTCAAGACTAGAACGTTCTATCTCTTTAAATAGTCGAGTTATGACTATTTTTTGTTTTGAAAAGTGGATTTTCGAAAATTTCATGACTCTATTTGAAGGCGAAATAATGATTTTATCAAAAAACTGATTGTGCCAGTCGATTTCTCGTCCTAAAAAACCCCTTATTATGGATTTTTAGCATTTTTCAATATTTTTGGTCGAAAATTTAGTTACAAAAGGGGGTATGGTAATATTTCGCGAAATAAATTGATTTTTCCTAATTCCCTTAATTCTTGGAAATATAAATTCAAAATTTGTGCGAAGAAGCAAAACTTTCCGTTGAATCGATTGGTCAAGACTAGAACGTTCTATCTCTTTAAATAGTCGAGTTATGACTATTTTTTGTTTTGAAAAGTGGATTTTCGAAAACTTCATGACTCTATGCGGAGGCGAAGAAATGATTTTATCAAAAAACTGATTGTGCCAGTCGATTTCTCGCCCTAAATAACCCCTTTTTATGGATTTTTAGCATTTTTCAATATTTTTGGGCGAAAAGTTAGTTACAAGAGGGGGTATGGGAATATTTCGCGAAATAAATTGATTTCTCCCAATTCTCCTAATACTTGGAAATATGGATTCAAAATTAGTGCGAAGATCTAAAACTTTCCGTTGAATCGATTGGTCAAGACTAGAACGTTCTATCTCTTTAAATAGTCGAGTTATGACTATTTTTTGTTTTGAAAAGTGGATTTTCGAAAATTTCATGACTCTATTTGAAGGCGAAATGATGATTTTATCAAAAAACTGATTGTGCCAGTCGATCTCTCGTCCTAAAAAACCCCTTATTATGGATTTTTAACATTTTTCAATATTTTTGGTCGAAAATTTAGTAACAAGGGGGGGGGGGGGAATATTTCGCGATATAAATTGATTTTTCCTAACTCCTTTAATACTTGGGAATATGAATTCAAAATTCGTGCGAAGATGTAAAACTTTCCGTTGAATCGATTGGTCGAGACTAGAACGTTCTATCTCTTCAAGTACTCGAGTTATGAGTATTTTTTGTTTTGAAAAGTGGATTTTCGGAAATTTCATGACTCTATTTGAAGGCGAAATAATGATTTTATAAAAAAATTGGTTGTGCCAGTCGATTTCTCGTCCTAAAAACCCCTTATTATGAATTTTTAGCATTTTCCAATATTTTTGGTAGAAAATTTAGTAACAAGGGGGGGGGGTTGGGAATATTCCGCGATATAAATTGATTTTCCCTAATTCCCTTAATTCTATGAAATATGGATTCAAAATTAGTGCGAAGATGTAAAACTTTCCGTTGAATCGATTCGTCAAGACTAGAACGAGTTATGACTATTTTTTGTTTTGAAAAGTGGATTTTCGAAAATTTCATGACTCTATTTGAAGGCGTAATAATGATTTTATCAAAAAACTGTTTGTGCCATCCGATTTCTCGTCCCAAAAAACACCTTATTATGAATTTTTAGCATTTTTCAATATTTTTGGTCTAAAATTTAATAACAAGGGGGGGGGTATGGGAATATTTTGCCATATAAATTGATTTTTCCTAAATCCCCTAATATTTGAGAATATGAATTCAAAATTTCTGTTTCCGTTGAATCGATTGGTCAAGACTAGAACGTTCTATCTCTTCAAATAGTCGAGTTATGAGTATTTTTTGTTTTGAAAAGTGAATTTTCGAAAATTTCTCGACTCTATTTGAAGGCGAAATATTGATGTTATCAAAAAACTGATTGTGCCAGTCGATTTTTTGGCCCAAAAAACCCCTTATTATGGATTTTCAGCATTTTTCAATATTTTTGGTCGAAAATTTAGTAACAATGGGAATATTTCGCAATATAAATGGATTTTTCCTAACTCCTTTAATACTTGGGAATATGAATTCAAAATTCGTGCGAAGATGTAAAACTTTCCGTTGAATCGATTGGTCAAGACTAGAACGTTCTATCTCTTTCAATGGTCGAGTTATTTTTTCAATATTTTTGGTCGATATTCAGTAACAAGGGGGGGAATATTTTCGCGATATGAATTGATTTTTCCTAACTCCCTTAATACTTGGGAATATGAATTCAAGATTTGGGCGAAGATGTGAAACTTTCCGTTGAAGCGATTGGTCAAGACTAGAACGTTCTATCTCTTTAAATAGTCGAGTTTGACTTTTTTTTTGAAAAATGGATTCTCGAAAATTTCATAACTCTATTTGAAGGCGAAATAATGATTTTATCAAAAAACTGATTGTGCCAGTCGATTTCTCGTCCTAAAAAACCCCTTATTATGGATTTATAGCATTTTTCAATATTTTTGGTCGAAAATTTAGTTACAAAAGGGGGTATGGGAATATTTCGCGAAATAAATTGATTTCTCCTAATTCTCCTAATACTTGGAAATATGGATTCAAAACTAGTGCGAAGATGTAAAACTTTCCGTTGAATCGATTGGTCAAGACTAGAACGTTCTATCTCTTTAAATAGTCGAGTTATGACTATTTTTTGTTTTGAAAAGTGGATTTTCGAAAATTTAATGACTCTATGCGGAGGCGAAATTATGATTTTATCAAAAAACTGATTGTGCCAGTCGATTTCTCGCCCTAAATAACCCCTTTTTATGGATTTTTAGCATTTTTCAATATTTTTGGGCGAAAAGTTAGTTACAAGAGGGGGTATGGGAATATTTCGCGAAATAAATTGATTTCTCCCAATTCTCCTAATACTTGGAAATATGGATTCAAAATTAGTGCGAAGATGTAAAACTTTCCGTTGTATCGATTGGTCAAGACTAGAACGTTCTATCTCTTTAAATAGTCGAGTTATGACTATTTTTTGTTTTGAAAAGTGGATTTTCGAAAATTTCATGACTCTATTTGAAGGCGAAATAATGATTTTATCAAAAAACTGATTGTGCCAGTCGATTTCTCGCCCTAAATAACCCCTTTTTATGAATTTTTAGCATTTTTCAATATTTTTGGGCGAAAATTTAGTTACAAGAATATTTCGCGAAATAAATTGATTTTTCCTAATTCCCTTAATTCTTGGAAATATGAGTTCAAAATTTGCGAAGATGTAAAACTTTCCGTTGAATCGATTGGCCAAGACTAGAACGTTCTATCTCTTCAAATAGTCAAGGTATGAGTATTTTTTGTTTTGAAAAGTGGATTTTCGAAAATTTCTCGACTCTATTTGAAGGCGAAATATTGATGTTATCAAAAAACTGATTGTGCCAGTCGAGTTCTAGTCCCAAAAAACCCCTTAATATGGATTTTCAGCATTTTTCAATATTTTTGGTCGAAAATTTAGTAACAAGTGGGGGGTATGGGAATATTTCGCGATATAAATTGATTTTTCCTAACTCCCTTAATACTTGGAAATATGAATTCAAAATTTGTGCGCAGATGTAAAACTTTCCGTTGAATCGATTGGTCAAGACTAGAACTTTCTATTTCTTTCAATAGTCGAGTTATGAGTATTTTTTGTATTGAAAAATGGATTTTCGAAAATTACATGACTCTGTTTGAAGGCGAAATAATGATTTCATCAAAAAACTGATTTGCCAGTCGATTTCTCGTCCCAAAAAACCCCTTATTATGGATTTTTAGCATTTTTCAATATTTTTGGTCGAAAATTTAGTAACAAGGGGGGGAATATTTCGCGATATGAATTGATTTTTCCTAACTCCCTTAATACTTGGGAATATGAATTCAAGATTTGTGCGAAAATGTGGAACTTTCCGTTGAAGCGATTGGTCAAGACTAGAACGTTCTCTCTCTTTAAATAGTCGAGTTATGACTTTTTTTTTGAAAAATGGATTTTCGAAAATTTCATGACTCTATTTGAAGGCGAAATAATGATTTTATCAAAAAACTGATTGTGCCAGTCGATTTCTCGCCCTAAAAAACCCCTTATTATTGATTTTTGGCATTTTTCAATATTTTTGGGCGAAAATTTAGTAAGGGGGGTATGGGAATATTTCGCGATTTAAATTGATTTTTCCTAACTCCTTTAATACTTGGGAATATGAATTTAAAATTTGTGCGAAGATGTAAAACTTTCCGTTGAATCGATTGGTCAAGACTAGAACGTTCTATCTCTTCAAATAGTCGAGTTATGAGTATTTTTTGTTTTGAAAAGTGGATTTTCGAAAATTTCATGACTCTTTTTGAAGGCGAAATAATGATGTTATCAAAAAACTGATTGTGCCAGTCAATTTCTCGCCCTAAAGAACCCCTTATTATGGATTTTTGGCATTTTTCAATATTTTTGGGCGAAAATTTAGTAACAAGGGGTGATGGTATGGGAATATTTCGCGATATAAATTGATTTTTCCTAACTCCTTTAATACTTGGGAATGTGAATTTAAAATTTGTGCGAAGATGTAAAACTTTCCGTTGAATCGATTGGTCAAGACTAGAACGTTCTATCTCTTCTAATAGTAAAGTTATGAGTATTTTTTGTTTTGAAAAGTGGATTTTCGAAAATTTCATGACTCTTTTTGAAGGCGAAATAATCATGTTATCAAAAAACTGATTGTGCCAGTGAATTTCTCGCCCTAAAAAACCCCTTATTATGGATTTTTATCATTTTTCAATATTTTTGGGCGAAAATTTAGTAATAAGGGGGGGGGTATGGGAATATTTCGCGAAATAAATTGATATTTCCTAACTCCTTTAATACTTGCGAATATGAATTCAAAATTCGTGCGAAGATGTGAAACTTTCCGTTGAATCGATTGATCAAGACTAGAACGTTCTATCTCTTCAAATACTCGAGTTATGAGTATTTTTTGTTTTGAAAAGTGGATTTTCGAAAATTTCATGACTCTATTTGAAGGCGAAATAATGATTTTATCAAAAAATTGATTGTGCCAGTCGATTTCTCGTCCTAAAAAACCCCTTATTATGAATTTTTAGCATTTTTCAATATTTTTGGTAGAAAATTTAGTAACAAGGGGTGATGATCGTATGGGAATATTTCGCGATATAAATTGATTTTTCCTAATTCCCTCAATTCTTGGAAATATGGATTCAAACTTAGTGTGAAGATGTAAAACTTTCCGTTGAATCGATTGGTCGAAACTAGAACGTTCTATCTCTTCAAATAGTGGAGTTATGAGTATTTTTTGTTTTGAAAAGTGAATTTTCGAAAATTTCTTGACTCTATTTGAAGGCGAAATAATGATGTTATCAAAAAACTGATTGTGCCAGTCGATTTCTCGTCCCAAAAAAGCCCTTATTATGGATTTTCAGCATTTTTCAATATTTTTGGTCGAAAATTTAGTAACAAGGGGGGGGGGTATGGGAATATTTCGCGATATAAATTGATTTATCCTAAGTCCCTTAATACTTGGGAATATGAATTCAAAATTTGTGCGAAGATGTAAAACTTTCCGTTGAATCGATTGGTCAAGACTAGAACTTTCTATCTCTTTCAATAGTCGAGTTATTTTTTCAATATTTTTGGTCGAAAATTTAGTAACAAGGGGGGGAATATTTTCGCGATATGAATTGATTTTTCCTAACTTCCTTAATACTTGGGAATATGATTTCAAGATTTGTGCGAAGATGTGAAACTTTCCGTTGAAGCGATTGGTCAAGACTAGAACGTTCTATCTCTTTAAATAGTCGAGTTATGACTTTTTTTTTGAAAAATGGATTCACGAAAATTTCATGACTCTATTTGAAGGCGAAATAATGATTTTATCAAAAAACTGATTGTGCCAGTCGATTTCTCGTCCTAAAAAACCCCTTATTATGGATTTTTAGCATTTTTCAATATTTTTGGTCGAAAATTTAGTTACTAAAGGGGGTATGGTAATATTTCGCGAAATAAATTGATTTTTCCTAATTCCCTTAATTCTTGGAAATATAGATTCAAAATTTGTGCGAAGAAGCAAAACTTTCCGTTGAATCGATTGGTCAAGACTAGAACGTTCTATCTCTTTAAATAGTCGAGTTATGACTATTTTTTGTTTTGAAAAGTGGATTTTCGAAAACTTCATGACTCTATGCGGAGGCGAAGAAATGATTTGATCAAAAAACTGATTGTGCCAGTCGATTTCTCGCCCTAAATAACCCCTTTTTATGGATTTTTAGCATTTTTCAATATTTTTGGGCGAAAAGTTAGTTACAAGAGGGGGTATGGGAATATTTCGCGAAATAAATTGATTTCTCCCAATTCTCCTAATACTTGGAAATATGGATTCAAAATTAGCGCGAAGATCTAAAACTTTCCGTTGAATCGATTGGTCAAAACTAGAACGTTCTATCTCTTTAAATAGTCGAGTTATGAGTGATTTTCATTTTTAAAAGTGGATTTTCGAAAATTTCATGACTCTATTTGAAGGCGAAATGATGATTTTATCAAAAAACTGATTGTGCCAGTCGATCTCTCGTCCTAAAAAACCCCTTATTATGGATTTTTAACATTTTTCAATATTTTTGGTCGAAAATTTAGTAACAAGGGGGGGGGGAATATTTCGCGATATGATTTGATTTTTCCTAACTCCTTTAATACTTGGGAATATGAATTCAAAATTCGTGCGAAGATGTGAAACTTTCCGTTGAATCGATTGGTCGAGACTAGAACGTTCTATCTCTTCAAGGACTCGAGTTATGAGTATTTTTTGTTTTGAAAAGTGGATTTTCGGAAATTTCATGACTCTATTTGAAGGCGAAATAATGATTTTATAAAAAAATTGGTTGTGCCAGTCGATTTCTCGTCCTAAAAACCCCTTATTATGAATTTTTAGCATTTTTCAATATTTTTGGTAGAAAATTTAGTAACAAGGGGGGGTATGGGAATATTCCGCGATATAAATTGATTTTCCCTAATTCCCTTAATTCTTGGAAATATGGATTCAAAATTAGTGCGAAGATGTAAAACTTTCAGTTGAATCGATTCGTCAAGACTAGAACGTTCTATCTCTTCAAATAGTCGAGTTATGAGTATTTTTTGTTTTGAAAAGTGAATTTTCGAAAATTTCTCGACTCTATTTGAAGGCGAAATATTGATGTTATCAAAAAACTGATTGTGCCAGTCGATTTCTCGTCCCAAAAAACCCCTTATTATGGATTTTCAGCATTTTTCAATATTTTTGGTCGAAAATTTAGTAACAATGGGAATATTTCGCAATATAAATGGATTTTTCCTAACTCCTTTAATACTTGGGAATATGAATTCAAAATTCGTGCGAAGATGTAAAACTTTCCGTTGAATCGATTGGTCAAGACTAGAACGTTCTATCTCTTCAAATAGTCGAGTTATGAGTATTTTTTGTTTTGAAAAGTGGATTTTCGAAAATTTCATGACTCTATTTGGAGGCGAAATAATGATTTTATCAAAAAATTGATTGTGCCAGTCGATTTCTCGCCCTAAAAAACCCCTTATTATGGATTTTTGGCATTTTTCAATATTTTTGGGGGAAAATTTAGTAATAAGGGGATGGGAATATTTCGCGAAATAAATTAATTTCTCCTAATTCTCCTTATACTTGGAAATATGGATTCAAAATTTGTGAGAAGATGTAAAACTTTCCGTTGAATCGATTGGTCAAGACTAGAACGTTCTATCTCTTCAAATAGTCGAGTTATGAGTATTTTTCATTTTTAAAAGTGGATTTTCGAAAATTTCATGACTCTATTTGAAGGCGAAATGATGATTTTATCAAAAAACTGATTGTGCCAGTCGATCTCTCGTCCTAAAAAACCCCTTATTATGGATTTTTAACATTTTTCAATATTTTTGGTCGAAAATTTAGTAACAAGGGGGGGGGGGGAATATTTCGCGATATGATTTGATTTTTCCTAACTCCTTTAATACTTGGGAATATGAATTCAAAATTCGTGCGAAGATGTGAAACTTTCCGTTGAATCGATTGGTCGAGACTAGAACGTTCTATCTCTTCAAGGACTCGAGTTATGAGTATTTTTTGTTTTGAAAAGTGGATTTTCGGAAATTTCATGACTCTATTTGAAGGCGAAATAATGATTTTATAAAAAAATTGGTTGTGCCAGTCGATTTCTCGTCCTAAAAACCCGTTATTATGAATTTTTAGCATTTTTCAATATTTTTGGTAGAAAATTTAGTAACAAGGGGGGGGGGGTTGGGAATATTCCGCGATATAAATTGATTTTCCCTAATTCCCTTAATTCTTGGAAATATGGATTCAAAATTAGTGCGAAGATGTAAAACTTTCAGTTGAATCGATTCGTCAAGACTAGAACGTTCTATCTCTTCAAATAGTCGAGTTATGAGTATTTTTTGTTTTGAAAAGTGAATTTTCGAAAATTTCTCGACTCTATTTGAAGGCGAAATATTGATGTTATCAAAAAACTGATTGTGCCAGTCGATTTTTTGTCCCAAAAAACCCCTTATTATGGATTTTCAGCATTTTTCAATATTTTTGGTCGAAAATTTAGTAACAATGGGAATATTTCGCAATATAAATGGATTTTTCCTAACTCCTTTAATACTTGGGAATATGAATTCAAAATTCGTGCGAAGATGTAAAACTTTCCGTTGAATCGATTGGTCAAGACTAGAACGTTCTATCTCTTCAAATAGTCGAGTTATGAGTATTTT
The DNA here is from genome assembly GCA_947563755.1 of Lochmaea crataegi. Lineage (NCBI taxonomy): Eukaryota > Metazoa > Arthropoda > Insecta > Coleoptera > Chrysomelidae > Lochmaea > Lochmaea crataegi. The sequence continues at coordinate 33,608,480 of OX387427.1, read as the reverse complement.
TTGTTTTGAAAAGTGGATTTTCGAAAATTTCATGACTCTATTTGGAGGCGAAATAATGATTTTATCAAAAAATTGATTGTGCCAGTCGATTTCTCGCCCTAAAAAACCCCTTATTATGGATTTTTGGCATTTTTCAATATTTTTGGGGGAAAATTTAGTAATAAGGGGATGGGAATATTTCGCGAAATAAATTAATTTCTCCTAATTCTCCTTATACTTGGAAATATGGATTCAAAATTTGTGAGAAGATGTAAAACTTTCCGTTGAATCGATTGGTCAAGACTAGAACGTTCTATCTCTTCAAATAGTCGAGTTATGAGTATTTTTCGTTTTGAAAAGTGGATTTTCGAAAATTTCATGACTCTATTTGAAGGCGAAATGATGATTTTATCAAAAAACTGATTGTGCCAGTCGATCTCTCGTCCTAAAAAACCCCTTATCATGGATTTTTACCATTTTTCAATATTTTTGGTCGAAAATTTAGTAACAATGGGGGGGGGGAATATTTCGCGATATGAATTGATTTTTCCTAACTCCTTTAATACTTGGGAATATGAATTCAAAATTCGTGCGAAGATATAAAACTTTCCGTTGAATCGATTGGTCAAGACTAGAACGTTCTATCTCTTCAAGTACTCGAGTTATGAGTATTTTTTGTTTTGAAAAGTGGATTTTCGGAAATTTCATGACTCTACCCAGCAAACAATGCGTTGACGGCAAAAGTCCGGGCCAATGACGGGATTACCGGGAAAATGTATGTAATGGCAGACCATTCAAAGGCTGTAAATGGCCTATTATACGTGGGCCGGTACCAACTTACTTTGTGATGGGCCAGTAACGTCCAGCCATTATTAAACCATATCAACTAATATTTAATCCTGGCCTATAGCCGGCCTGCTGCAAACGGGCCGATAATGGTCAGACCCCTGATGGACCAGTAAAGCCAATCCGTTATTCATCCTTACCAACGCATATTGACCAAAATTCAGCAATCCCATAGTCGAGAAATCTATTAACACGAAACAGTGCCGACCAATATATTTTGTTTTGTTTTGAATTTATTAAAATAACTGTGAAGTTCAAAATAAATATATCTTTATGGATGAACGGCTTAAAAATTTAGGACCCAATCTAACGAGAGAAACAGAAGAAGAAACTCCGAACTCGTGTTATGAACAGAGGTTATGTCATGAGATATTTTTATTGCTTATGAGCTTTATTGACGATTTTGTACAGTGCAAGCGTTCTATTAATTTTAATTCTCATAGTAATGGCGAAGAGTAGTTTTAACTTTATTAATAACAAGTAAGTACAATGTAATAAAACTTTGTTACGTAGATGTCACAGATTGTTGAATTTGATATTTTTTACTCAACTATTGCAGTTAATCTTTATTTAAACTACAATCTTTTAGTGTCTTAGTTAGTTTCTTTTACAGCTACAATAGGTATCTTATTTTTTTAGTACCTATTACACTTTCTAAAATTGATGTTTTTGTTATATACTCATCCATTTTATGTATTTATTTTAGAAGTAGTACCAGAAATGAAATTTAAAAAAAGACATGCAGTTTATTACCCAACTAATTCAGCTTCAGATACAACCCGATGCCAAGAAGGTCCAAGTTGAAAGTGATTTGGAAACACAATTGCTGTTGAATACTATTGAAGCAATAACAATATCTAACTGCTTAAAGATGACAATTTGCTGAAGTAAGTTTAAAATACTCACCTTTATCTACACTACAATTTTATTATTTGTATTTTCCAATGCTTGTTAAAAATCAATTTAAAAATTTAGGTCCTACTCAACAAAACTAATTCAATTATTATATATTTTTTCACATTTTTAATCGAAGTACTATTGTTTGCAACCTGAGCTATTGAAAAGAGCTTGTATAAGAGCAAAATGTCATTGTCCCTACTAACTCTTATTATTTTAGTGCGATTGGATGACAATTCCACCAATTAGTGCTGATGACAAGGAAACAGTGAGAATGCTTGTGTAAAAGATGATGAGCCCACTGCCTATGGATAAATAGCAAGCCAAGATTACAATAAAGTGATCGAGCTGATAATAAATTGGTAATTATCTTTTTAATTATTCTTATTGAAGTTATATTTACTGGGTAGTAGGATATCAACAAAAAGATACATTTGTCAAACAGTGTATTAGCTATGCCCTGTTACTGTACTTGAATGATTATAATTCAGTCGATAATAGTTATAGGTCACAAGCAATATACTTTTTCTACTCGTATGTTTAGATTTTATCATTAAATATTTAGGAACTGTACTTTGATGATATCCATCAAGATACCGATTTTTTATTTCGATACAAGTTTGCATCCAATAGATACAATAAATAATAATAATAATAATAATAATAATTATTCAATTCAATGCACTTTTACATAAAAAATCATCAATATAAACACAAATCGTGAATAAATATCAGATATCTCAAATAACCAATGGATGTTTTTTTTTCTTTTTTTTTTTAAATAAGAACACATCATTCTAATATTCAGCCAATATCTGATATAGCTATATATATCTGGCAGATCATAATTTAATTAAATTTGACAGCTGTCTTGAAATTTGTGCATATCTAATGATGAAATTGAAGTATGGGAGTAGTAAAAATAGTGATGTAACTCACATTTAATACAAATTTAATGGCAAACCCCTTACGCAATGTTCATATTTGTGTCTTAATAGCCATCATTAAATACTCATTGCATAAAAAATATTTTAGGGGTAACAAGCAAATAAGCATGGGAAGAAATAACCTCATTGGAAATAGAGCAGAGAGAGACAGAGAAAAAATTAATTAGATATAATTTTTTTATTGATAAATGTACAGAACGTTTTGATGTTTAGTTTGTATTAAAAGTTTTATTTCAACTATTTATAAATTTTACTACAATACACCTTTCAGTGTCAATTAAATTACGTTAGGATGGAAACGGCCTGTCATAAAAATAATTCACGGCCTACTGACGGGCCTTTATAGGCAACGCGAACATAAACGTCAAATTTACTGGCCCGGACCGGGGGGTAGGCATTAGGCCAATGTAGTTGAGCACTGGGGTGCTTTAATGGGCCCCCAGTGACCCACCATTACATTGTTTGTTGGGTATTTGAAGGCGAAATAATGATTTTATAAAAAAATTGGTTGTGCCAGTCGATTTCTCGTCCTAAAAAACCCCTTATTATGAATTTTTAGCATTTTTCAATATTTTTGGTCGAAAATTTAGTAACAAGGGGGGGTATGGGAATATTCCGCGATATAAATTGATTTTCCCTAATTCCCTTAATTCTTGGAAATATGGATTCAAAATTAGTGCGAAGATGTAAAACTTTCCGTTGAATCGATTCGTCAAGACTAGAACGAGTTATGACTATTTTTTGTTTTGAAAAGTGGATTTTCGAAAATTTCATGACTCTATCTGAAGGCGAAATAATGATTTTATCAAAAAACTGTTTGTGCCAGTCGATTTCTCGTCCCAAAAAACACCTTATTATGAATTTTTAGCATTTTTCAATATTTTTGGTCTAAAATTTAATAACAAGGGGGGGGGTATGGGAATATTTCGCCATATAAATTGATTTTTCCTAAATCCCTTAATATTTGAGAATATGAATTCAAAATTTGTGTTTCCGTTGAATCGATTGGTCAAGACTAGAACGTTCTATCTCTTCAAATAGTCGAGTTATGAGTATTTTTTGTTTCGAAAAGTGAATTTTCGAAAATTTCTCGACTCTATTTGAAGGCGAAATAATGATTTTATCAAAAAACTGATTGTGCCAGTCGATTTCTGGTCCCAAAAAACCCCTTATTATGGATTTTTAGTATTTTTCAATATTTTTGGTCGAAAATTTAGTAACAAGGGGGGGAATGGAAATATTTCGAGATATAAATGGATTTTTCCTAATTCCCTTAATACTTGGAAATATGGATTCAAAATTTGTGCGAAGATATGAAACTTTCCGTTCAATCGATTGGTCAAGATTAGAACGTTTTATCTCTTTAAATAGTCGAGTTATGAGTATTTTTTGTTTTGAAAAGTGGATTCTCGAAAATTTCATGACTCTATTTGAAGGCGAAATAATGAATTTATCAAAAAACTGATTGTGCCAGTCGATTTCTCGTCCTAAAAAACCCCTTATTATGGATTTTCAGTATTTTTCAATATTTTTGGTCGAAAATTTAGTAACAAGGGTGGTATGGGAATATTTCGCAAATAAATCGATTTTTCCTAATTCCCCTAATACTTGGAAATAGGGATCCAAAACTTGTGCGAAGATGTAAAACTTTCCGTTGACACGATTGGTCAAGACTAGAAAGTTCTATCTCTTTCAATAGTCGAGTTATGAGTATTTCATGTTTTGAAAAATGGATTTTCGGAAGTTTCATGACTGTATTTGAATGCGAAATAATGATTTTATCAGAAAACTGTTTGTGCCAGTCGATTTCTCGCCCTAAAAAACCCCTTATCATGGATTTTTAGCATTTTTCAATTTTTTTTGGGCGAAAATTTAGTAACAAGGGGGGGTATGGGAATATTTCGCGAAATAAATTGATTTCTCCTAATTCCCCTAATACTTGGAACTATGGATTCAAAATTTGTGCGAAGATGTAAAACTTTCCGTTGAAGCGATTGGTCAAGACTAGAACGTTCTATCTCTTTAAATAGTCGAGTTATGACTTTTTTTTTGAAAAATGGATTTTCGAAAATTTCATGACTCTATTTGAAGGCAAAATAATGATTTTATCAATAAACTGATTGTGCCAGTCGATTTCTCGCCCTAAAAAACCCCTTTTTATGGATTTTTAGCATTTTTCAATATTTTTGGGCGAAAATTTAGTTACAAGAGGGGGTATGGGAATAAATTGATTTTTCCTAATTCCCTTAATTCTTGAAAATATGGATTTAAAATTTGTGCGAAGATGTAAAACTTTCCGTTGAATCGATTGGTCAAGACTAGAACGTTCTATCTCTTCAAATACTCGAGTTATGAGTATTTTTTGTTTTGAAAAGTGGATATTCGAAAATTTCATGACTCTATTTGAAGGCGAAATAATGATTTTATCAAAAAATTGATTGTGCCAGTAGATTTCTCGTCCTAAAAAACCCCTTATTATGGATTTTTGGCATTTTTCAATATTTTTGGGTGAAAATTTAGTAATAAGGGGGGGGGTATGGGAATATTTCGCGAAATAAATTGATTTCTCCTAATTCTCCTAATACTTGGGAAAATGAATTCAAAATTTTTGCGAAGATGTAAAACTTTCCGTTGAATCGATTGGTCAAGGCTAGAACGGTCTATATCTTCAAATAGTGGAGTTATGAGTATTTTTTGTTTTGAAAAGTGGATTTTCCAAAATTTCATGACTATTTGGAGGCGACATAATGATTTCATCAAAAAACTGTTTGTGCCAGTCGATTTCTCGCCCTAAAGAACCCCTTATTATGGATTTTTAGCGTTTTTCAATTTTTTTTGGGCGAAAATTTAGTAACAAGGGGGGTATGGGAATATTTCGCGAAATAAATTGATTTCTCCTAATTCCCCTAATACTTGGAACTATGGATTCAAAATTTGTGCGAAGATGTAAAACTTTCCGTTGAATCGATTGGTCAAGACTAGATCGTTCTATCTCTTTAAATAGTCGATTTATGAGTATATTTTGTTTTGAAAAGTGGATTTTCGAAAATTTCATGACTCTATTCCGAAGGTTGGATATATATCGGCGCAACCTCGCGCCCATATTGGAATATTGGCGCTATATTGGTGCACTACATCAATATTTAGCCAATATTGGCCCAATATTGATTCTCAATATACCGCCAAGATTTGGTTGCAAATGTTGGCCAGACATTGGTGCAATATTGATCAATATTGCCAATATATCACCAATATTGGATATACATAGGCTTCAGCTTTTTTTGTAATATTGCCTTGGAATTGGCAACCAATATTGGTGGGATATTGGCTAAATATTGGTTAAGCAAAATATTGATGAACCAACGAACTGCCAATATTGGGCCTATATTGCGATCAATATAAACCCAATATCGTGACACAATATTATGTATAGATTGGCAAGCCAACGTTTGGCCAATATAACTAAAGAATATTTTCAACAATATTGGCGATTTCGTATAAAAGCATATTGTAGCCAATATTGGTTTAAAATGTAAGTTTTATATTGGCCGTTATTGAGAATCAATATTGGCGGAATATTGGGTAAATATTGGTTGAACAAAATATTGATGAACCAAACGATCTTCCAGTATTGCGCCTACATTGCGACCCAATATTGTGACAATATTATGTATACATTGGCAAGCCAACGTTTGGCCAATATTACTATAAAGACTATTTTTAACAATATTGGCGGTTATGTCTAAAACCGTATTGTAGCCAATATTGGTTTAAAATGGAAATTTTATGTTGGAATCAATATTGGCGGAATATTGGCTGAATATTGGTAGAACAAAATATTGATGAGCCAACGAACTTCCAGTATTGCGCCTACATTGCGGCCCAATATTGTGACAATATTATGTATACATTGGCAAGCCAACTTTTGGCCAATATTACTATAAAGACGATTTTTAACAATATTGGCGGTTTTGTATAAAACCGTGTTGTAGCCAATATTGGTTTGAAATGTGAATTTTATATTGGAATCAATATTGGCGGAATATTGGCTAAATATTGGTGGAACAAAATATCAATGAACCAACGAACTTCCAATATTGCGTCTACATTGCGACCCAATATTGTGACAATATTGAGTATACATTGGCAAGCCAACGTTTGGCCAATATTACTATAAAGACGATTTTTAACAATATTGGCGGTTTTGTATAAAACCGTGTTGTAGCCAATATTGGTTTGAAATGTGAATTTTATATTGGAATCAATATTGGCGGAATATTGGCTAAATATTGGTGGAACAAAATATTAATGAACCAACGAACTTCCAATATTGCGTCTACATTGCGACCCAATATTTTGTCAATATTGTGTATACATTGGCAAGCCAACGTTTGGCCAATATTACTATAAAGACTATCTTTAACAATATTGGCGGTTATGTCTAAAACCGTATTGTAGCCAATATTGGTTTAAAATGGAAATTTTATATTGGAATCAATATTGGCGGAATATTGGCTGAATATTGGTAAAACAAAATATTGATGAGCCAACGAACTTCCAATATTGCGTCTACATTGCGACCCAATATTGTGACAATATTAAGTATACATTGGCAACCCAACGTTTGGCCAATATTACTATAAAGACTATTTTCAACAATATTGGCGTTTATGTATAAAACCGTATTGTAGCCAATATTGGTTTAAAATGGAAATTTTATATTGGAATCAATATTGGCGGAATATTGGCTAAATATTGGTGGAACAAAAAATAGATGAACCAACGAACTTCCAATATTGCGTCTACATTAATTGCAACCCAATATTATGACAATATTGAGTATACATTGGCAAGCCAACGTTTGGCCAATATTACTATAAAGACTATTTTTAACAATATTGGCGGTTATGTCTAAAACCGTATTGTAGCCAATATTGGTTTAAAATGGAAATTTTATATTGGAATCAATATCGGCGGAATATTGGCTAAATATTGGTTGAACAAAATATTGATGAAGCAACGAACTTCCAGTATTGCGCCTACATTGCGACCCAATATTGTAACAATATTATGTATACATTGGTAAGCCAACGTTTGGCCAATATTACTATAATAGTATATTATGCAACGATCACGTAATGATCCATACTATTAACCATACTAAACTCGCCTTCGGCTCGTTTCTTATCCCGGTTAATGCTTGTGTATTAATAACCATTACATGAGAGTTGCATACACTATTTTTTCTACGAACAAGAAATTTTATTTGAATTCAACAACATTGCTTTTTTTATACCTCTCATGCTACCCTCCAATCCATAAATTGACCATGAAATTTATCATATACCTTTTTTGATTTTGCAGTCAATAAACTATTGGATACATTTTTCGCCTTTTCGGCGATTTCAGGTGGTGTGTATGAAAACTCTTCGTCGCTCGACATTTCTTTTAAAAAGTGGAAGGTGTTAGATGTATCCTGTATGTCAAATGTAACTACTGTATGTAAGATGAACACTGACATTTGATAGATGTATATGTCAAATGTAACTACTGTATGTAAGATGAACACTGACATTTTGACATGACAGTTGACAGTACTAAATAAAGATGGTTTTGATGACTACATGTTTCAATGGTAACCTAAATAATCTTGGTTCATCATAATAATTGAAAGGCATGCAATAATTGCAGCCTACATAAAAGAAAGCAACATTTAAATAACACAAAAGGTATCTACCTTTTTGACTAACGCAAAAGATTGAAACTGTCAAACATTCTAGAGAAAATATTGGGTCTGCCTACTTGGTTATTTAAAAATCTAGATTTCTATTGGTCAATTTTTCAGTTCCATAATGAAAACCAGTGTTATAATGATCATCATTATGAAACTAAAAATTGGCATTTAATTAACAACTTATAGTATAGGTGTAGAAAAAGACTATTTTTTAACAATATTGGCGGTTATGTATACAACCGTATTGTAGCAAATATTGGTTTAAAATGGAAATTTTATATTGGAATCAATATCGGCGGAATATTGGCTAAATATTGGTGGAACAAAATATTGATGAACCAACGAACTTCCATTATTGCGCCTACATTGCTACCCAATATTGTGACAATATCGAGTATACATTGGCAAGCCAACGTTTGGCCAATATTACTATAAAGACTATTTTTAACAATATTGGCGGTTATGTCTAAAACCGTATTGTAGCCAATATTGGTTTAAAATGGAAGTTTCATATTGGCCGTTATTGGGAATCAATATTGGCGGAATATTGGGTAAATATTGGTTGAACAAAATATTGATGAACCAACGAACTTCCAGTATTGCGCCTACATTGCGACCGAATATTGTGACAATATTATGTATACATTGGCAAGCCAACGTTTGACCAATATTACTGTAAAGACCATTTTTAACAATATTGGCTGTTTTGTATAAAAACCATATTCTAGCAATTTTGCTTTAAAATGGGAATTTCAATTTGGCTGTTGTGGTGCATTTTTTTATTCAATCTTTCTGCTAATAGATTGAAGACTACCTGAAGTCCGTCCGGAAATATAAGATTCTTTGTTATAATAATTATTGGTAGGTACCTACCTACCTATATTGATTTTAATAGAAACGGATCTGCTTTATAGGTACCTACACCTACCTACCTGAATTCTGAGTTCCATAAATGATATTTTAACAATAAGGTTTTATACCTACCTACTAACAAGTTGATATAACAAGCAACTATTTATATTAATTAGATATTATAATGATCTTATATTTCCGGTCGTAGGACCTACTGTTTTTACATTGTATTTCAAGACTTCCGCTGGAATTTACCTTAAATTTAATCTATGTTGATTAATATCATCAACACGTGAATACATATTTTATTCAAAATAGGTGAGTAAATGATAGATAATTTAACTCATCTAATTTACTGTCCTTCATTGACCTTCCAGAAGAGTATTTTATGAATTTACAGCATTGCCACATTTACACATGCGAAAAAATGTAACGAATATAGCTCGGTCTAGTAGCTATTATTTTACCTACCTCGTGGGCGTTGCCATCGAAATCTACAATTTTTATTTTATTTTTTAATGGATATTTCATTCCCCAATCGCTATGGTTTATGAAACTAGACGTAGGTAGGTAGGTATTGAAGAAACTTTTAGTTTCTGTATTCAAAAACTGTCAGTTCTCATGGATTTAACATTTAACAGATCTGACGATTGATAACTACTTATTTAGGACCCGTGTACCGATAAACGCAGAAGGTCTACACCTGTGTATATTATCTCTGTGTCTACAGCTATAATTTCTCAGCAATGAAATGTTATCAAATTACTACCTTCTTACCTACCTATACATACAATTTGAAAGAAATGAGTTTGCAAAAAGAATGCCTTAGTTTAAGCTATATCTCAATGAAATTGCATTTCATAAGTGTATAGATACCGGTACCCTACGCGCAGTCCATTCCTGACAAGTTTTAACCGAGAAAATGCAGCCAATGAGAAAAGATACCGGTACCCTACGCGCAGTCCATTCCTGACAAGTTTTAACCGAGAAAATGCAGCCAATGAGAAAAGATACCGGTACCCTACGCGCAGTCCATTCCTGGCAATTATTGATTGGTGTGGGATTGGTCTTGCTTATAACGTTTTTAAGTGTTTCATTTACGCATATTGGATTACAGCGCATGGAAAAACACTATAGCGTTGTACACAAACGAAGAGTGTAAAGGCCTTTATCGGGAATGTAAGGCTATTTTAACCTTCTCTTTGTTCAGTAAGTACATACAATTTTAAACCGTTAGGTACATACAGGGTGTTAGAACACGAAAATAAAAATATATTTCCATGTCTATTTTCTATTTTTGAATTCAATTAGTAGGTAACGTTTGCTGAAAACGATGTGTGTGTTTTCACCATATGCCTACTTTTTTCTGTTGATGATGACATATTTGCTGTGGGTTTATTACATAATCAGGTTCGTGAATATTATAATGCATTGTTTGTTAATAGTATACAGATTGAATTGTAGTCTTAGTTGTGTAACTAATGGTTTCTTGTTTTTCAAGGCATTCTTACAAAAGGAAATCATTGGACCTCAATTCATCATATGACTCGGGTGATGAAGGAAACAGTTGGGATGTAATTATTTTCACCAAAGATAACAGTGTGGACTTTGTACCAAATTGTTGGGCAATCTACAGTAATAAAACTTCATGTTTGGCCTGCATTAAAAACGGAGTCTAAACTTTTTGAATTGAAAAAAAATGCGGGGCACTGCCACCTCACATTTCTTTTACTGAATATCAAGCAATGTTTAAAAGGACAGTCACTTCCATTAAAGAGGCTAAGGACTGTGTATCATTTTATGTAGATAATATAAGTTCCTGCTCAGAGTCGAGTAAATCAACAACTTCGATAACACCGACACCATTAGAACCACTAACTGTTACAGATAATGTCTCGGATACTTGCAGACAATCACATATATCAATATGTAAGTATCATATCAACTTTTTTCTTCCTTTCGGCAAAATGAAAAGTAACAAAAAATCAATAAAAAATTGATTTGATATTTCTTACTTCTTTTTATAGCCACTCCAATTATTTTCAATATATCTGATGTGCAAGAAGAAGATATGTCAATTGAATTGGACGAAACACTTACCGATACCATATCACCAAATGCAGATGACATTCCGAAGAAATTTGGGTTCTTTGCTATACTGGCAATATATGTTTAACAGCTGATTGTTTCAATGGTAATGCTCAATTCGGACAGCAAATATAACAGTAACTATTATTTTTTTATTTTCAGATTTTGTGGAGAAGGTATCCAATGTAATGGAAAGACAGGCCATAACCTTAAGTAACTTGGGAAAAATACTTGGGGGCATTCAATATGAACTAAGGGGTCTGCGTGAACTATTTTCAACTTCGAACATAGCAATAGCGAAAAGTAATATTTCACAAGAAGATGTTGAAATAGCTTCAATGTTACCCATTCAGCCTGAAGAAAAACTTCAGGATGTTGAATTGAAGCTTCAAAATAATGGATTTTTCCAAAAAGTGGTGAGTATATTTTGTGGAGTACACATACAACTGAATTCGATTATGATGTTACTTCAATAATTATGAATTCTTTCTTTGTTGTGTTTTAGCTTGCTTCTGCCTCACTTGTTGGAGGAAAAGACATGAACAACCTAATTTCCAATAAATTACGAAAAACGTTGTCTAAGGAACTCAGCCTCGAATATAGCGGTGTCGGTAGAAAAAGGAAAGAAGAATTTCTCGAAATTACAGCTCTACAAGGTTATATTGGCAGCTGTTGGAACACGTTACAACGACGTAGATGACATTGTTATACTAAAAAGAATTTCGTTAGTGCTGGCAACATCTGGTGATCGTGATGGGGGCAGAAAAACAAGATCATCGAAAGAACGTGGTGAGTTTAAAATTACTTGATATTGTTTTGTCTTTATAAAGTTCACGCAAATGGAGAAAGGGTCGACTATCAGTTTGAATTATTCCCAAACACATGCTATTTAACATGCATGAGAGCTATTATTCCAATATGATTGTTATTGTCCCTTCCTCTTTTTGCCCGAACTCTACACCTTCCAATTTTCTTCAACATTGTCTCTGCCATGAATATTATTCTCATAATTATTAAATAAAATCAATAAATATTGACTTTATTTAATATTTATGAAAATATTTCATGTAGTAACGGTTAAAACAATCAATTTCTCATGATTTTATGCAAATTATCTAATGAGTTTTTTAATTATTGTTTTAGATACTTCTAGTCCGTCTTTGTCTTCAGGAGATTCCACCGCATCTTCAAGAGGTAGTAATACACCGCTGCCGTTAACTCTAATGGAAGGTGACGATACAGATTTGTAATTTTGACACAATATGGGACTTGAGCAGTGTGGTAATGTGCATTAGGATATAATATGTAAAGTATATCTTTTATTAATATTATTATCGCGTTGTAGGAACATCATGTACGTGTTACTTGTGTAGTAGGTTTTTGCAAACGGATTTTTCAATTTTTGTATGGATAGTTGTTATTCCAATCATACAAGCTATATTTTAAACATATTTTCACTTGTCAAATTCGTATTGTGCAATTATGTTTATTGCTACGGATTTCTGAGTTTCTCTTATTTTTGTATAATGTTCGATGTTTTCATTACTCTAAATAAGTGTTATTTAGTTAGTTATTTTTCCTTTTATGTGAATTATATGCAGGGTGTGCCCATTCATTGATAGTTCATATATTATATATATTAGGGTGCTTTTCTTAGAAAGTTACTTTTTTATTTTGGCTCCCACTCAAAATCATGTTGGAAATGTCCAAAATAGAATCCCCTGAAAATTTGTGCCCTTCATATGAACTTTTAAGTACTCGCCAAAAGCGTTACATTATTTCCCATTTATAATATATGCAAATTCAGATGATTCTTTTTTAAATATATTTGTCCACAACTACTACTACTACTAGAGTGAATTATGTTACGATTCATAATTCACACTTTTCATTTAAATAGCATATGCTGCTATGGCAACACAACACACAGCTTTCCGTCACATAGGTGACAAGAGATTTTGTTTAGGAAATTTGTTTCTGAAATATATCGGATCAATAAAATATCGAAATTTTCAGTATTGATACTTTTCATAACAAGATTTTCTAATATTGATATTTTTAAAACAATATATTTATAACGGTACGGTGTATCGCTTCTTCACACAGTATCGCCCATCACTATATGTCACATTATTTGACATACATTGCTCTTAAAAAAAAATCATCAATGTTTGCGTGTATTTTGAATGGGAAATCTTTTAGCGCCTTGGGAGAGTACTTAGACTTATTATTAAGAGCTCACATTTTCAGGGGATTCTTGAAGAAGCAACACCCTGTTTGTAACTGTTTTCTTATATGTTGTTATACAGAAGTAACATTTTTTAAGCTTCTTTGTAAGAATTATTACAAATTTTTGTTATTTGTTTGTTGAACTTCTTTTTTGTTTTTAATAAATTCATTATAAACTAACTAATTTTTATATTTCACAACTCCTCAATTACCACAAAAGGGAAATATTAACTTCCAATTTAAGCTAAATATTCAAAGTAACACATCGTTTTACATTGTCTATACCGATATATTCGGTACATAATGGGGACGACACTAAAGTGCATATTTATTTTTCAGTTTAAGTACATACATCAAATTGGTCTATTATTAACTAACAAATAGCTTTTGAATTTTTTACAAACCAATACTAGGCCACTATTAAGTATCAGATATATATATATAGATATATATATATATAGTCGGTATATACACAATATATAGCTTATATTGGTTGTTAATTTTGTACAATTATTGAACTTTCAGGTGAGAACAACATTGGCTCAATATGAGCTAGCAACATTGGGGAAATGTATTTTGAAAATGTTACCCCAATATTCATTACCAATATTGGAGTTATATATTTTGCCAATATTAGCTCTGAATTGTATACCAATATTGGGGCTATATGTTTCACCAATATTGGCGCAATATTCGCCACAATATTCGCCGCCCTAATTGGGGTTTCATTGGTCTGCCAATATTGGGGCTATATGTTTCGCCAATATTGGCGCAATATTCGCCGCCCAATTTTGGGTTTTATTGGACTGCCAATATTGGCGCAATATTCGAGTCCCAATTTTGGGTTTTATTGGTCTGCCAATATTGGCGCAATATTCTCTTCCAATGTGTGACAGTGAAAACCCTAAATTGACTACCAATATTGGTGCTATATAGCCCCAATATTGGCACGCCATTGTAACCTATCGTGGCAACCAATATTGCGCCAATATTGGCCCAATATTGCATGCCAACTTTAGGTTAAATTGGAAAAGCAATATTGGCCAATATTGGGGCAATATTGCTTTCCAATGTAACCTAAAGTTGGCTATATATTGGCGCAATATTGCGCCAATATTGGTCGTATATTGGAAAATGTTAACATTTTTTTCTATTTCCAATATTGTCGAATATTGGTTCCAACATCTGGCCAATATTGCGCCAAGAAAAATTTCAACTAGGGTTTGAAGGTGAAATAATGATTTTATCAAAAAATTGATTGTGCCAGTCGATTTCTCGTCCTAAAAAACCCCTTTTTATGAATTTTTAGCATTTTTCAATATTTTTGGTCGTAAATTTAGTAACAAGGGGGGGGGGATATTTCGCGATATAAATTGATTTTTCCTAATTCCCTTAATTCTTGGAAATATGAGTTCAAAATTTGTGCGAAGATCTAAAACTTTCCGTTGAATCGATTGGTCAAGACTAGAACGTTCTATCTCTTCAAATAGTCGAGTTATGAGTATTTTTTCTTTTGAAAACTGGATTTTCGAAAATTGCATGACTCTTTTTGAAGGCGAAATAATCATGTTATCAAAAAACTGATTTTTTCAGTCAATTTCTCGTCCTAAAAAACCCCTTATTATGGATTTTTATCATTTTTCAATATTTTTGGGCGAAAATTTAGTAATAAGGGGGGGGTATGGGAATATTTCGCGAAATAAATTGATTTCTCCTAATTCTCCTAATACTTGGAAATATGGATTCAAAATTTGTGCGAAGATGTGAAACTTTCCGTTGAATCGATTGGTCAAGACTAGAAGGTTCTATCTCTTTAAATAGTCGAGTTTGGAGTATTTTTTTTTTGAAAAGTGGATTTTCGAAAATTTCATGACTCTATTTGAAGGCGAAATGATGATTTTATCAAAAAACTGATTGTGTCAGTCGATCTCTCGTCCTAAAAAAACCCTTATTATGGATATTTAGCATTTTTCAATATTTTTGGTCGAAAATTTAGTAACAAGGGGGATATGGAAATATTTCGCGATATAAATTGATTTTTCCTAACTCCTTTAATACTTGCGAATATAAATTCAAAATTCGTGCGAAGATGTAAAACTTTCCGTTGAATCGATTGATCATGACTAGAACGTTCTATCTCCTCAAATACTCGAGTTATGAGTATTTTTTGTTTTGAAAAGTGGATTTTCGAAAATTTCATGACTCTATTTGAAGGCGAAATGATGATTTTATCAAAAAATTGATTGTGCCAGTCGATTTCTCGTCCTAAAAAACCCCTTATTATGAATTTTTAGCATTTTTCAATATTTTTGGTAGAAAATTTAGTAACAAGGGGGGGGGGTATGGGAATATTTCGCGATATAAATTGATTTTTCCTAATTCCCTTAATTCTTGGAAATTTCCGTTGAATCGATTGGTCAAGACTAGAACGTTCTATCTCTTCAAATAGTAGAGTTATGAGTATTTTTTGTTTTGAAAAGTGAATTTTCGAAAATTTCTTGACTCTATTTGAAGGCGAAATAAGGATGTTATCAAAAAACTGATTGTGCCAGTCGATTTCTCGTCCCAAAAAAGCCCTTATTATGTATTTTCCGCATTTTTCAATATTTTTGGTCGAAAATGGGTATGGGAATATTTCGCGATATGAATTGTTTTTTCCTAACTCCCTTAATACTTGGGAATATGAATTCAAGATTTGTGCGAAGATGTGAAACTTTCCGTTTGAAGCGATTGGTCAAGACTAGAAAGTTCTATCTCTTTAAATAGTCGAGTTATGACTTTATTTTTGAAAAATGGATTTTCGAAAATTTCATGACTCTATTTAAAGGCGAAATAATGATTTTATAAAAAAACTGATTGTGCCAGTCGATTTCTCGCTCTAAAAAACCCCTTTTCATGGATTTTTAGCATTTTTCAATATTTTTGGTCGAAAATTTAGTTACAACAGGGGGTATGGGAATATTTCGCGAAATAAATTGATTCTTCCTAATTCCCTTAATTCTTGGAAATATAGATTCAAAATTTGTGCGAAGATGCAAAACTTTCCGTTGAATCGATTGGTCAAGACTAGAACGTCCTATCTCTTCAAATAGTCGAGTAATGAGTATTTTTTGTTTTGAAAAGTGGATTTTCGAAAAATTCATGAGTCTATTTGAAGGCGAAATAATGATTTTACCAAAAAATTAGATTGTTCCAGTCGTTTTTCTGTTCCAAAAAAAACCCTTATTACAGATTTTTATCATTTTTAATTTTTTTTGTCGAAAATTTAGTACCAAGGTGAGGTGTATGGGAAGATTTCGCGATATATGAATTGCTTCTTCCTAACTTCCTTCATACTTGAAAATATAGACTCAAAATTTGGTCGAATATGTAAAATTCTCCGCTGAATCCATTGGTCAAGACTAGAACGTTGAAATATCTCTCCAAATAGTCGAGTTATGAGTATCTTTTGTTTTGAAAAGTGTAATTTCGAAAATTGCATGACACTTTTTGAAGGCGAAATATTGATTTCATCAATAAACGAATTGTTCCAGTCGACTTTTCGTCCCAAAAACCCCATATTACGGATTTTTTGTATTTTTAATTTTTTTTTGACGAAAATTTAGTTCCAAGGAGAGAAGTATGGGAAGATTTCGCGATATAAAATGCTTCTTCCTAACTCTCTTAATACTGGAGAATATAGACTCAAAATTTGGTCGAATATGTAAAATTTTCCGCTGAATCGATTGGTCAAGACTAGAACGTTCAAATATCTCTTCAAATAGTCCAGTTTTGAGTATTTTTTGTTTTGGAAAGTGGATTTTCGAAAATTGCGTGACACTATTTGGAGGCGAAATATTGATTTCATCAAAAAACGGATTGTTCCAGTCGAATTTTCGTCCAAAATAATCCCTTATTACGGCTTTTTGGCATTTTTAATTTTTTTTGACGAAAATTTAGTTCCAAGGTGAGAAGTATGGGAAGATTTCGCGAAATAAATTGCTTCTTCCTAACTCCCTTAATACATGAAAATATAAACTCAAAATTTGGACGAATATGTAAAATTTTCCGCTAAATCGATTGGTCAAGACTAGAACGTTCAAATATCTCTTCAAATAGTCGAGTTTTGAGTATTTTTTTGTTTTTAAAAGTGTATTTTTGAAAATTGCATGACACTATTTGAAGGCGAAATAATGATTTAATCAAAAAACGGATTGTTCCAGTCGAATTCTCGTCCCAAAAAACCCCTTATTACGGATTCTTTGCATTTTTATTTTTTTTTGTCGAAAATTTAGTTCCAAGGTAAATGGGACGATTTCGCGATATAAATTGCTTCTTCCTAACTCCCTTAATACTCAAAAATATCGTTTCAAAATTCGATCGAATATGTAAAATTTTCCGCTGAATCAATTGGTCAAGACTAGAACGTTCAAATATCTCTTCGAATAGTCGAGTTATGATTATTTTTTGTTTTGAAAAGTGGATTTTCGAAAAATTCATGAGTCTATTTGAAGGCGAAATATTGATTTTATCAAAAAAACTGATTGTTCCAGTCGATTTTTCGTTCCAAAAAACCCCTTATTACGGAGTTTTATCATTTTTAATTTTTTTTGTCGAAAATTTAGTACCAAGGTGAGATTTCGCGATATAAATTGCTTCTTCCTAACTCCCTTCATACTTAAAAATATAGACTCAAAATTTGGTCGAATATGTAAAATTTTCCGCTGAATCGATTGGTCAAGACTAGAACGTTCAAATATCTCTTCAAATAGTCGAGTTTTGAGTATTTTTTGTTTTGAAACGTGAATTTTCGAAAATTGCATGACACTATCTGCAGGGGAAATAATGATTTAGTCAAAAAACGGATTGTTCCAGTCGAATTCTCGTCCCAAAAAACCCCTTCTTACGGATTTTTAGCATTTTCTATTTTTTTTTGTCGAAAATTTCGTTCCAAGGTGAGGTGTATGGGAAGATTTCGCGATATAAATTGCTTCTTCCTAACTCCCTTAATATTCGAAAATATAGACTCAAAATTTGGTCGCACATGTATAATTTTCCGCTGAATCAATTGGTCAAGACTAGAACGTTCTATCTCTTCAAATAGTCGAGTTATGAGTATTTTTTGTTTTGAAACGTGGATTTTCGAAAGGCGAAATAATGATTTTACCAAAAAAACTGATTGTTCCAGTCGATTTTTCGTTCCAAAAAACCCCTTATTACGGATTTTTATCATTTTTAATTTTTTTTTGTCGAAAATTCAGTACCAAGGTGAGATTTCGCGATATAAATTGCTTCTTCCTAACTCCCTTAATTCTTGAAAATATAGAATCAAAATTTGGTCGAATATGTAAACTTTTCCGCTGAATCCATTGGTCAAGACTAGAACGTTCAAATATCTCTTAAAATAGTCGAGTTATGAGTATCTTTTGTTTTGAAAAGTGGATTTTCGAAAATTGCATGACACTATTTGGAGGCGAAATATTGATTTCATCAAAAAACGGATTGTTCCAGTCGAATTCTCGTCCCAAAAAACCCCTTATTACGGATTTTTTGCATTATTAATTATTTTTTTAATCAAGACTAAAACGTTCAAATATCTCTTCAAATAGTCGAATTTTGAGTATTTTTTGTTTTGAAACGTGGATTTTCGAAAATTGCATGACACTATCTGCAGGGGAAATAATGATTTAGTCAAAAAACGGATTGTTTCAGTCGAATTCTCTTCCCAAAAAACCCCTTCTTACGGATTTTTAGCATTTTCTATTTTTTTTTGTCGAAAATTTCGTTCCATGGTGAGGTGTATGGGAAGATTCCGCGATATAAATTGCTTCTTCCTAACTCCCAAATACTTGAAAATATAGACTCAAAATTTGGTCCAATATGTAAACTTTTCCGCTGAATCCATTGGTCAAGACTAGAACGTTCAAATATCTCTTAAAATAGTCGAGTTATGAGTAGAAAATTGCATGACACTTTTTGAAGGCGAAATATTGATTTCATCAAAAAACGAATTGTTCCAGTCGACTTTTTGTCCCAAAAACCCCATATTACGGATTTTTTGCATTTTTAATTTTTTTTTGACGAAAATTTAGTTCCAAGGTGAGGAGTATAAGAAGATTTCGCGATATAAATTGCTTCTTCCTAACTCCCTTAATACTTGAAAATATCGACTCAAAATTTGGTCGCATATATATAATTTTCCGCTGAATCAATTGGTCATGACTAGAACGTTCAAATATCTCTTTGAATAGTCGAGTTATGATTATTTTTTGTTTTGAAAAGTGGATTTTCGAAAAATTCATGAGTCTATTTGAAGGCGAAATATTGATTTTATCAAAAAAACTGATTGTTCCAGTCGATTTTTCGTCCCAAAAAACTCCTTATTTCGGATTTTTAGCATTTTCAATTTTTTTTGTCGAAAATTTAGTACCAAGGTGAGGTGTATCGACTCAAAATTTGGTCGAATAATATGTAAAATTTTCCGCTGAATCGATTGGTCAAGACTAGAACGTTTAAATATTCCTTCAAATAGTCGAGTTTTGAGTTTTTTTGTGTTTTGGAAAGTGGATTTTCGAAAATTGCATGACACTATTTGAAGGCGAAATAATGATTTATTCAGAAAACGGATTGTTCTAGTCGAATTCTCGTCCCAAAAAACCCCTTATTACGGATTTTTTGCATTATTAATTACTTTTTGACGGAAATTTAGTTCCAAGGTGAGGAGTATGGGAAGATTTCGCGATATAAGATGCTTCTTCCTAACTCTCTTAATACTTGGAAATATAGACTCAAAATTTGGTCCAATATGTAAAATTCTCGGCTGAATCGATTGGTCAAGACTAGAACGTCCAAATATGTCTTCAAGTAGTCGAGTTTTGAGAATTTTTTGTTTTGGAAATTGGATTTTCGAAAATTGCATGACACTGTTTGAAGGCGAAATAATGATTTAGTCAAAAAACGGATTGTTCCAATCGAATTCTCGTCCCAAAAAACCCCTTATTACGGATTCTTTGCATTTTTATTTTTTTTTGTCGAAAATTTAGCTCCAAGGTAAATGGGACGATTTCGCGATATAAATTGCTTCTTCCTAACTCCCTTAATACTTGAAAATATCGTTTCAGAATTCGATCGCATATGTAAAATTTTACACTGAATCGATTGGTCAAGACTAGAACGTTCTATCTCTTCAAATAGTCGAGTTATGAGTATTTTTTGTTTTGAAACGTGGATTTTCGAAAGGCGAAATAATGATTTTACCAAAAAAACTGATTGTTCCAGTCGATTTTTCGTTCCAAAAAACCCCTTATTACGGAGTTTTATCATTTTTAATTTTTTTTGTCGAAAATTTAGTACCAAGGTGAGATTTCGCGATATAAATTGCTTCTTCCTAACTCCCTTCATACTTAAAAATATAGACTCAAAATTTGGTCGAATATGTAAAATTTTCCGCTGAATCGATTGGTCAAGACTAGAACGTTCAAATATCTCTTCAAATAGTCGAGTTTTGAGTATTTTTTGTTTTGAAACGTGGATTTTCGAAAATTGCATGACACTATCTGCAGGGGAAATAATGATTTAGTCAAAAAACGGATTGTTCCAGTCGAATTCTCGTCCCAAAAAACCCCTTCTTACGGATTTTTAGCATTTTCTATTTTTTTTTTGTCGAAAATTTCGTTCCAAGGTGAGGTGTATGGGAAGATTTCGCGATATAAATTGCTTCTTCCTAACTCCCTTAATATTCGAAAATATAGACTCAAAATTTGGTCGCACATGTATAATTTTCCGCTGAATCAATTGGTCAAGACTAGAACGTTCAAATATCTCTTCGAATAGTCGAGTTATGATTATTTTTTGTTTTGAAAAGTGGATTTTCGAAAAATTCATGAGTCTATTTGAAGGCGAAATATTGATTTTATCAAAAAAACTGATTGTTCCAGTCGATTTTTCGTCCCAAAAAACTCCTTATTTCGGATTTTTAGCATTTTCAATTTTTTTTGTCGAAAATTTAGTACCAAGGTGAGGTGTATCGACTCAAAATTTGGTCGAATAATATGTAAAATTTTCCGCTGAATCGATTGGTCAAGACTAGAACGTTTAAATATTTCTTCAAATAGTCGAGTTTTGAGTTTTTTTTTGTTATGGAAAGTGGATTTTCGAAAATTGCATGACATTATTTGAAGGCGAAATAATGATTTATTCAAAAAACGGATTGTTCTAGTCGAATTCTCGTCCCAAAAAACCCCTTATTACGGATTTTTTGCATTTTTAATTATTTTTTGACGGAAATTTAGTTCCAAGGTGAGGAGTATGGGAAGATTTCGCGATATAAATTGCTTCTTCCTAACTCTCTTAATACTTGAAAATATAGACTCAAAATTTGGTCCAATATGTAAAATTCTCCGCTGAATCGATTGGTCAAGACTAGAACGTTCAAATATCTCTTCAAATAGTCGAGTTTTGAGTATTTTTTGTTTTTGAATGTGGATTTTCGAAAATTGCATGACACTATTTGGAGGCGAAATAATGATTTAGTCAAAAAACGGATTGTTCCAGTCGAATTCTCGTCCCAAAAAAACCCTTATTACGGATTCTTTGCATTTTTATTTTTTTTTGTCGAAAATTTAATTCCAAGGTAAATGGGACGATTTCGCGATATAAATTGCTTCTTCCTAACTCCCTTAATACATGAAAATATAAACTCAAAATTTGGACGAATATGTAAATTTTTCCGCTGAATCGATTGGTCAAGACTAGAACGTTCAAATATTTTTTCAAATAGTCGAGTTTAGAGTATTTTTTGTTTTGGAAATTGGATTTTCGAAAATTGCATGACACTATTTGAAGGCGAAATAATGATTTAGTCAAAAAACGGATTGTTCCAGTCGAATTCTCGTCCCAAAAAACCCCTTATTACGGATTCTTTGCATTTTTATTTTTTTTTGTCGAAAATTTAGTTTCAAGGTAAATGGGACGATTTCGCGATATAAATTGCTTCTTCCTAACTCCCTTAATACTTGAAAATATCGTTTCAAAATTCTATCGAATATGTAAAATTTTCCACTGAATCGATTGGTCAAGACTAGAACGTTCTATCGCTTCAAATAGTCGAGTTATGAGTATTTTTTGTTTTGAAACGTGGATTTTCGAAAGGCGAAATAATGATTTTACCAAAAAAACTGATTGTTCCAGTCGATTTTTCGTTCCAAAAAACCCCTTATTACGGATTTTTATCATTTTTAATTTTTTTTTGTCGAAAATTTAGTACCAAGGTGAGATTTCGCGATATAAATTGCTTCTTCCTAACTCCCTTCATACTTGAAAATATAGACTCAAAATTTGGTCGAATATGTAAAATTTTCCGCTGAATCGATTCGTCAAAGACAAGAACGTTCAAATATCTCTTCAAATAGTCGAATTTTCGTCCCAAAAAACCCCATATTACGGATTTTTTGCATTTTTAATTTTTTTTTGACGAAAATTTAGTTCCAAGGGAATGAAACATATTTTAGGGGTAACAAGCAAATAAGCATGAGAAGTTATAACCTCATTGGAAATAGAGCAGAGAGAGGCAGAGAAAAAATTAATTAGATATAATTTTTTTATTGATAAATGTACAGAACGTTTTGATGTTTAGTTTGTATTAAAAGTTTTATTTCAACTATTTATGAATTTTACTACAATACACCTTTCAGTGTCAACTAAATTACGTTAGGCTGGAAACGGTCCGTCATAAAAATAATTCACGGCCTACTGACGGGCCTTTATAGGCAACGCGAATATAACCGTCATTGGGCCGGCTGCCGGCCAGAGTGTGCAAAAATTTACTGGCCCGGACCGGCGGGTAGGCATTAGGCCAATGTAGTTGAGCACTGGGGTGCTTTAATGGGCCCCCAGTGACCCACCATTACATTGTTTGTTGGGATAGACTCAAAATTTGGTCGAATATTTAGAATTTTCCGCTGAATCGATTGGTCAAGACTAGAACGTTCAAATATCTCTTCAAATAGTCGAGTTTTGAGTTTTTTTTGTTTTAAAACGAGGATTTTCGGAAATTGCATGACACTATTTGCAGGCGAAATAATGATATAGTGAAAAAACAGATTGTTCCAGTCGAATTTTCGTCCCAAAAACCCCTTTATTACGGATTTTTAGCATTTTTATATTTTTTTGTCGAAAATGTAGTACCAAGGTAAGGAGTATGGGAAGATTTCGCGATATAAATTGCTTCTTCCTAACTCTCTTAATACTTGAAAATATAGACTCAAAATTTGGTCCAATATGTAAAATTCTCCGCTGAATCGATTGGTCAAGACTAGAACGTTCAAATATCTCTTCAAACAGTCGAGTTTTAAGAATTTTTTGTTTTTGAAAGTAGATTTTCGAAAATTGCATGACACTATTTGGAGGCGAAATATTGATTTCATCAAAAAACGGATTGTTCCAGTCGAATTTTCGTCCAAAAAAATCCCTTATTACGGCTTTTTAGCATTTTTGATTTTTTTCGACGAAAATTTATTTCCAAGGTGAGAAGTATGGGAAGATTTCGCGATATAAATTGCTTCTTCCTAACTCCCTTAATACATGAAAATATAAACTCAAAATTTGGACGAATATGTAAAATCTTTTGCATTTTTAATTTTTTTTTGACGAAAATTTAGTTTCAAGGTGAGGAGTATAAGAAGATTTCGCGATATAAATTGCTTCTTCCTAACTCCCTTAATACTTGAAAATGTAGACTCATAATTTGGTCGAAAATGTATAATTTTCCGCTGAATCGATTGGTCAAGACTAGAACGTTCAAATATCTCTTCAAATAGTCGAGTTTTGAGTATTTTTTGTTTTGAAACGTGGATTTTCGAAAATTGCATGACACTATTTGCAGGGGAAATAATGATTTAGTCAAAAAACGGATTGTTCCAGTCGAATTCTCGTCCCAAAAAACCCCTTCTTACGGATTTTTAGCATTTTCTATTTTTTTTGTCGAAAATTTCGTTCCAATGTGAGGTGTATGGGAAGATTTCACGATATAAATTGCTTCTTCCTAACTCCCTTAATACTTGAAAATATCGACTCAAAATTTGGTCGCATATATATAATTTTCCGCTGAATCAATTGGTTAAGTCTAGAACGTTCAAATATCTCTTCGAATAGTCGAGTTATGATTATTTTTTGTTTTGAAAAGTGGATTTTCGAAAAATTCATGAGTCTATTTGAAGGCGAAATATTGATTTTATCAAAAAAACTGATTGTTCCAGTCGATTTTTCGTCCCAAAAAACTCCTTATTTCGGATTTTTAGCATTTTCAATTTTTTTTGTCGAAAATTTAGTACCAAGGTGAGGTGTATCGACTCAAAATTTGGTCGAATAATATGTAAAATTTTCCGCTGAATCGATTGGTCAAGACTAGAACGTTTAAATATTTCTTCAAATAGTCGAGTTTTGAGTTTTTTTTGTTTTGGAAAGTGGATTTTCGAAAATTGCATGACACTATTTGAAGGCGAAATAATGATTTATTCAAAAAACGGATTGTTCTAGTCGAATTCTCGTCCCAAAAAACCCCTTCTTACGGATTTTTAGCATTTTCTATTTTTTTTTGTCGAAAATTTCGTTCCAAGGTGAGGTGTATGGGAAGATTTCGCGATATAAATTGCTTCTTCCTAACTCCCTTAATACTTGAAAATATCGACTCAAAATTTGGTCGCATATATATAATTTTCCGCTGAATCAATTGGTCAAGTCTAGAACGTTCAAATATCTCTTCGAATAGTCGAGTTATGATTATTTTTTGTTTTGAAAAGTGGATTTTCGAAAAATTCATGAGTCTATTTGAAGGCGAAATATTGATTTTATCAAAAAAACTGATTGTTCCAGTCGATTTTTCGTCCCAAAAAAACTCCTTATTTCGGATTTTTAGCATTTTCAATTTTTTTTGTCGAAAATTTAGTACCAAGGTGAGGTGTATCGACTCAAAATTTGGTCGAATAATATGTAAAATTTTCCGCTGAATCGATTGGTCAAGACTAGAACGTTTAAATATTTCTTCAAATAGTCGAGTTTTGAGTTTTTTTTGTTTTGGAAAGTGGATTTTCGAAAATTGCATGACACTATTTGAAGGCGAAATAATGATTTATTCAAAAAACGGATTGTTCTAGTCGAATTCTCGTCCCAAAAAACCCCTTATTACGGATTTTTTGCATTTTTAATTATTTTTTGACGGAAATTTAGTTCCAAGGTGAGGAGTATGGGGAGATTTCGCGATATAAATTGCTTCTTCCTAACTCTCTTAATACTTGAAAATATAGACTCAAAATTTGGTCCAATATGTAAAATTCTCCGCTGAATCGATTGGTCAAGACTAGAACGTTCAAATATCTCTTCGAATAGTCGAGTTTTGAGTATTTCTTGTTTTTGAATGTGGATTTTCGAAAATTGCATGATACTATTTGGAGGCGAAATTATGATTTAGTCAAAAAACGGATTGTTCCAGTCGAATTCTCGTCCCAAAAAAACCCTTATTACGGATTCTTCGCATTTTTATTTTTTTTTTGTCGAAAATTCAATTCCAAGGTAAATGGGACGATTTCGCGATATAAATTGCTTCTTCCTAACTCCCTTAATACATGAAAATATAAACTCAAAATTTGGACAAATATGTAAAATTTTACGCTGAATCTATTGGTCAAGACTAGAACGTTCAAATATCTCTTCAAATAGTCGAGTTTTGAGTATTTTTTGTTTTGGAAAGTGGATTTTCGAAAATTGCATGACACTATTTGAAGGCGAAATAATGATTTAGTCAAAAAACGGATTGTTCCAGTCGAATTCTCGTCCCAAAAAACCCCTTATTACGATTCTTTGCATTTTCAATTTTTTTTGTCGAAAATTTAGTACCAAGGTGAGGTGTATCGACTCAAAATTTGGTCGAATAATATGTAAAATTTTCCGCTGAATCGATTGGTCAAGACTAGAACGTTTAAATATTTCTTCAAATAGTCGAGTTTTGAGTTCTTTTTGTTTTGGAAAGTGGATTTTCGAAAATTGCATGACACTATTTGAAGGCGAAATAATGATTTATTCAAAAAACGGATTGTTCTAGTCGAATTCTCGTCATAAAAAACCCTTTCTTACGGATTTTTAGCATTTTCTATTTTCTTTGTCGAAAATTTCGTTCCAAGGTGAGGTGTATGGGAAGATTTCGCGATATAAATTGCTTCTTCCTAACTCCCTTAATACTTGAAAATATCGACTCAAAATTTGGTCGCATATATATAATTTTCCGCTGAATCAATTGGTCAAGTCTAGAACGTTCAAATATCTCTTCGAATAGTCGAGTTATGATTATTTTTTGTTTTGAAAAGTGGATTTTCGAAAAATTCATGAGTCTATTTGAAGGCGAAATATTGATTTTATCAAAAAAACTGATTGTTCCAGTCGATTTTTCGTCCCAAAAAACCTCTTATTTCGGATTTTTAGCATTTTCAATTTTTTTTGTCAAAAATTTAGTACCAAGGTGAGGTGTATCGACTCAAAATTTGGTCGAATAATATGTAAAATTTTCCGCTGAATCGATTGGTCAAGACTAGAACGTTTAAATATTTCTTCAAATAGTCGAGTTTTGAGTTTTTTTTGTTTTGGAAAGTGGATTTTCGAAAATTGCATGACACTATTTGAAGGCGAAATAATGATTTATTCAAAAAACGGATTGTTCTAGTCGAATTCTCGTCCCAAAAAACCCCTTATTACGGATTTTTTGCATTTTTAATTATTTTTTGACGGAAATTTAGTTCCAAGGTGAGGAGTATGGGGAGATTTCGCGATATAAATTGCTTCTTCCTAACTCTCTTAATACTTGAAAATATAGACTCAAAATTTGGTCCAATATGTAAAATTCTCCGCTGAATCGATTGGTCAAGACTAGAACGATCAAATATCTCTTCGAATAGTCGAGTTTTGAGTATTTTTTGTTTTTGAATGTGGATTTTCGAAAATTGCATGATACTATTTGGAGGCGAAATTATGATTTAGTCAAAAAACGGATTGTTCCAGTCGAATTCTCGTCCCAAAAAAACCCTTATTACGGATTCTTCGCATTTTTATTTTTTTTTGTCGAAAATTTAATTCCAAGGTAAATGGGACGATTTCGCGATATAAATTGCTTCTTCCTAACTCCCTTAATACATGAAAATATAAACTCAAAATTTGGACAACTATGTAAGATTTTCCGCTGAATCTATTGGTCAAGACTAGAACGTTCAAATATCTCTTCAAATAGTCGAGTTTTGAGTATTTTTTGTTTTGGAAAGTGGATTTTCGAAAATTGCATGACACTATTTGAAGGCGAAATAATGATTTAGTCAAAAAACGGATTGTTCCAGTCGAATTCTCGTCCCAAAAAACCCCTTATCACGATTCTTTGCATTTTCAATTTTTTTTGTCGAAAATTTAGTACCAAGGTGAGGTGTATCGACTCAAAATTTGGTCGAATAATATGTAAAATTTTCCGCTGAATCGATTGGTCAAGACTAGAACGTTTAAATATTTCTTCAAATAGTCGAGTTTTGAGTTTTTTTTGTTTTGGAAAGTGGATTTTCGAAAATTGCATGACACTATTTGAAGGCGAAATAATGATTTATTCAAAAAACGGATTGTTCTAGTCGAATTCTCGTCCCAAAAAACCCCTTCTTACGGATTTTTAGCATTTTCTATTTTTTTTTGTCGAAAATTTCGTTCCAAGGTGAGGTGTATGGGAAGATTTCGCGATATAAATTGCTTCTTCCTAACTCCCTTAATACTTGAAAATATCGACTCAAAATTTGGTCGCATATATATAATTTTCCGCTGAATCAATTGGTCAAGTCTAGAACGTTCAAATATCTCTTCGAATAGTCGAGTTATGATTATTTTTTGTTTTGAAAAGTGGATTTTCGAAAAATTCATTAGTCTATTTGAAGGCGAAATATTGATTTTATCAAAAAAACTGATTGTTCCAGTCGATTTTTCGTCCCAAAAAACTCCTTATTTCGGATTTTTAGCATTTTCAATTTTTTTTGTCGAAAATTTAGTACCAAGGTGAGGTGTATCGACTCAAAATTTGGTCGAATAATATGTAAAATTTTCCGCTGAATCGATTGGTCAAGACTAGAACGTTTAAATATTTCTTCAAATAGTCGAGTTTTGAGTTTTTTTTGTTTTGGAAAGTGGTTTTCCGAAAATTGCATGACACTATTTGAAGGTGAAATAATGATTTATTCAAAAAACGGATTGTTCTAGTCGAATTCTCGTCCCAAAAAACCCCTTCTTACGGATTTTTAGCATTTTCTATTTTTTTTTGTCGAAAATTTCGTTCCAAGGTGAGGTGTATGGGAAGATTTCGCGATATAAATGCTTCTTCCTAACTCCCTTAATACTTGAAAATATCGACTCAAAATTTGGTCGCATATATATAATTTTCCGCTGAATCAATTGGTCAAGTCTAGAACGTTCAAATATCTCTTCGAATAGTCGAGTTACGATTATTTTTTGTTTTGAAAAGTGGATTTTCGAAAAATTCATGAGTCTATTTGAAGGCGAAATATTGATTTTATCAAAAAAACTGATTGTTCCAGTCGATTTTTCGTCCCAAAAAACTCCTTATTTCGGATTTTTAGCATTTTCAATTTTTTTTGTCGAAAATTTAGTACCAAGGTGAGGTGTATCGACTCAAAATTTGGTCGAATAATATGTAAAATTTTCCGCTGAATCGATTGGTCAAGACTAGAACGCTTAAATATTTCTTCAAATAGTCGAGTTTTGAGTTTTTTTTGTTTTGGAAAGTGGTTTTCCGAAAATTGCATGTCACTATTTGAAGGTGAAATAATGATTTATTCAAAAAACGGATTGTTCTAGTCGAATTCTCGTCCCAAAAAACCCCTTCTTACGGATTTTTAGCATTTTCTATTTTTTTTTGTCGAAAATTTCGTTCCAAGGTGAGGTGTATGGGAAGATTTCGCGATATAAATTGCTTCTTCCTAACTCCCTTAATACTTGAAAATATCGACTCAAAATTTGGTCGCATATATATAATTTTCCGCTGAATCAATTGGTCAAGTCTAGAACGTTCAAATATCTCTTCGAATAGTCGAGTTATGATTATTTTTTGTTTTGAAAAGTGGATTTTCGAAAAATTCATGAGTCTATTTGAAGGCGAAATATTGATTTTATCAAAAAAACTGATTGTTCCAGTCGATTTTTCGTCCCAAAAAACTCCTTATTTCGGATTTTTAGCATTTTCAATTTTTTTTGTCGAAAATTTAGTACCAAGGTGAGGTGTATCGACTCAAAATTTGGTCGAATAATATGTAAAATTTTCCGCTGAATCGATTGGTCAAGACTAGAACGTTTAAATATTTCTTCAAATAGTCGAGTTTTGAGTTCTTTTGGTTTTGGAAAGTGGATTTTCGAAAATTGCATGACACTATTTGAAGGCGAAATAATGATTTATTCAAAAAACGGATTGTTCTAGTCGAATTCTCGTCCCAAAAAACCCCTTATTACGGATTTTTTGCATTTTTAATTATTTTTTGACGGAAATTTAGTTCCAAGGTGAGAAGATTCCGCGATATAAATTGCTTCTTCCTAACTCTCTTAATACTTGAAAATATAGACTCAAAATTTGGTCCAATATGTAAAATTCTCCGCTGAATCGATTGGTCAAGACTAGAACGTTCAAATATCTCTTCGAATAGTCGAGTTTTGAGTATTTTTTGTTTTTGAATGTGGATTTTCGAAAATTGCATGATACTATTTGGAGGCGAAATTATGATTTAGTCAAAAAACGGATTGTTCCAGTCGAATTCTCGTCCCAAAAAAACCCTTATTACGGATTCTTCGCATTTTTATTTTTTTTTGTCGAAAATTTAATTCCAAGGTAAATGGGACGATTTCACGATATAAATTGCTTCTTCCTAACTCCCTTAATACATGAAAATATAAACTCAAAATTTAGACGAATATGTAAAATTTTCCGCTGAATCTATTGGTCAAGACTAGAACGTTCAAATATCTCTTCAAATAGTCGAGTTTTGAGTATTTTTTGTTTTGGAAAGTGGATTTTCGAAAATTGCATGACATTTTTTGAAGGCGAAATAATGATTTAGTCAAAAAACGGATTGTTCCAGTCGAATTCTCGTCCCAAAAAACCCCTTATTACGATTCTTTGCATTTTTATTTGTTTTGTCGAAAATTTAGTTCCAAGGTAAATGGGACGATTTCGCGATATCAATTGCTTCTTCCTAACTCCCTTAATACTTGAAAATATCGTTTCAAAATTCGATCGAATATGTAAAATTTCCCGCTGAATCGATTGGTCAAGACTAGAACGTTTAAATATTTCTTCAAATAGTCGAGTTTTGAGTTCTTTTGGTTTTGGAAAGTGGATTTTCGAAAATTGCATGACACTATTTGAAGGCGAAATAATGATTTATTCAAAAAACGGATTGTTCTAGTCGAATTCTTGTCCCAAAAAACCCCTTATTACGGATTTTTTGCATTTTTAATTATTTTTTGACGGAAATTTAGTTCCAAGGTGAGGAGTATGGGAAGATTTCGCGATATAAATTGCTTCTTCCTAACTCTCTTAATACTTGAAAATATAGACTCAAAATTTGGTCCAATATGTAAAATTCTCCACTGAATCGATTGGTCAAGACTAGATTGTTCAAATATCTCTTCAAATAGTCGAGTTTTGAGTATTTTTTGTTTTTAAATGTGGATTTTCGAAAATTGCATGATACTATTTGGAGGCGAAATTATGATTTAGTCAAAAAACGGATTGTTCCAGTCGAATTCTCGTCCCAAAAAAACCCTTAATCGGATTCTTCGCATTTTTATTTTTTTTGTCGAAAATTTAATTCCAAGGTAAATGGGACGATTTCGCGATATAAATTGCTTCTTCCTAACTCCCTTAATACATGAAAATATAAACTCAAAATTTGGAAGAATATGTAAAATTTTCCGCTGAATCTATTGGTCAAGACTAGAACGTTCAAATATCTCTTCAAATAGTCGAGTTTTGAGTATTTTTTGTTTTGGAAAGTGGATTTTCGAAAGTTGCATGACACTATTTGAAGGCGAAATAATGATTTAGTCAAAAAACGGATTGTTCCAGTCGAATTCTCGTCCCAAAAAAACCCTTATCACGGATTCTTCGCATTTTTATTTTTTTTGTCGAAAATTTAATTCCAAGGTGAATGGGACGATTTCGCGATATAAATTGCTTCTTCCTAACTCCCTTAATACATGAAAATATAAACTCAAAATTTGGAAGAATATGTAAAATTTTCCGCTGAATCTATTGGTCAAGACTAGAACGTTCAAATATCTCTTCAAATAGTCGAGTTATGAGTATATTTTGTTTTGAAAAGTGGATTTTCGAAAGGCGAAATAATGATTTTACCAAAAAAACTGATTGTTCCAGTCGATTTTTCGTTCCAAAAAACCCCTTATTACGGATTTTTATCATTTTTAATTTTTTTTTGTCGAAAATTTAGTACCAAGTTGAGATTTCGCGATATGAATTGCTTCTTCCTAACTCCCTTAATACTTGAAAATATCGACTCATAATTTGGTCGAATATGTATAATTTTCCGCTGAATCGATTGGTCAAGACTAGAACGTTCAAATATCTCTTCAAATAGTCGAGTTTTGAGTATTTTTTTTTTGAAACGTGGATTTTCGAAAATTGCATGACACTATCTGCAGGGGAATTAATGATTTAGTCAAAAAACGGATTGTTCCAGTCGAATTCTCGTCCCAAAAAACCCCTTTTTACGGATTTTTAGCATTTTCTATTTTTTTTTGTCGAAAATTTAGTTCCAAGGTGAGGTGTATGGGAAGATTTCGCGATATAAATTGCTTCTTCCTAACTCTCTTAATACTTGAAAATATAGACTCAAAATTTGGTCCAATATGTAAAATTCTCCGCTGAATCGATTGGTCAAGACTAGAACGTTCAAATATCTCTTCAAATAGTCGAGTTTTGAGTATTTTTTGTTTTTGAATGTGGATTTTCGAAAATTGCATGATACTATTTGGAGGCGAAATTATGATTTAGTCAAAAAACGGATTGTTCCAGTCGAATTCTCGTCCCAAAAAAACCCTTATTACGGATTCTTCGCATTTTTATTTTTTTCTGTCGAAAATTTAATTCCAAGGTAAATGGGAAGATTTCGCTATATAAATTGCTTCTTACTAACTCCCTTAATACTTGAAAATATCGTTTCAAAATTCGATCGAATATGTAAAATTTTCCGCTGAATCGATTGGTCAAGACTAGAACGTTTAAATATTTCTTCAAATAGTCGAGTTTTGAGTTTTTTTTGTTTTGGAAAGTGGATTTTCGAAAATTGCATGACGCTATTTGAAGGCGAAATAATGATTTATTCAAAAAACGGATTGTTCTAGTAGAATTCTCGTCCCAAAAAACCCCTTATTACGGATTTTTTGCATTTTTAATTATTTTTTGACGGAAATTTAGTTCCAAGGTGAGGAGTATGGGAAGATTTCGCGATATAAATTGCTACTTCCTAACTCTCTTAATACTTGAAAATAAGACTCAAAATTTGGTCCAATATGTAAAATTCTCCGCTGAATCGATTGGTCAAGACTAGAACGTTCTATCGCTTCAAATAGTCGAGTTATGAGTATTTTTTGTTTTGAAAAGTGGATTTTCGAAAGGCGAAATAATGATTTTACCAAAAAAAACTGATTGTTCCAGTCGATTTTTCGTTCCAAAAAACCCCTTATTACGGATTTTTATCATTTTTAATTTTTTTAGTACCAAGGTGAGATTTCGCGATATAAATTGCTTCTTCCTAACTCCCTTAATACTTGAAAATATCGACACATAATTTGGTCGAATATGTATAATTTTCCGCTGAATCGATTGGTCAAGACTAGAACGTTCAAATATCTCTTCAAATAGTCGAGTTATGAGAATTTTTTGTTTTGAAAAGTGGATTTTCGAAAAATTCTTGAGTCTATTTGAAGGCGAAATAATGATTTTACCAACAAAACTGATTGTTCCAGTCGATTTTTCTTTCCAAAAAACCCCTTATTACGGATTTTTATCATTTTTAATTTTTTTTGTCGAAAATTTAGTACCAAGTTGAGATTTCGCGATATAAATTGCTTCTTCCTAACTCCCTTAATACTTGAAAATATCGACTCATAATTTGGTCGAATATGTATAATTTTCCGCTGAATCGATTGGTCAAGACTAGAACGTTCAAATATCTCTCCAAATAGTCTAGTTATGAGTATTTTTTTTTTTGAAAAGCGGATTTTCCAAAATTTCATAAGTCTATTTCAGGGCGAAATGTTGATTTTATCAAAAAACTCATTGTTCCAGTCGAGTTTTCGACCCAAAAGACCTTTTATTGCGGATTTTTAGCATTTTTCATTTTTTTGGCGAAAATTTAGTACCAAGGTAAGGTATATGGGAAGATTTCGCAATATAAATTGCTTCTTCCTAACTCCCTCAATACTTGAAAATATAGACTCAAAATTTGGTCGAATATGTATAATTTTCCGCTTAATCGATTGGTCGAGACTGGAACGTTCTATTTCCCCAAATAGTCGAGTTTTGAGTATTTTTTGTTTTGAAAAGTGGATTTTCGAAAATTTCATGACTCTATTTGAAGGCGAAATAATGATTTTATCAAAAAACTGATTGTTCCAGTCGATTTTTCGTCCCAAAAAACCTCTTATTACGGATTTCTAGCAATTTAAATTTTTTTTGTCGAGGGGTTTATTTCCATGGTATATGGGAAGATTTCGCAATATAAATTGCTTCTCCCTAACTCCCTCAATACTTGAAAATATAGACTCAAAATTTGGTCGAATATGTAGAATTTCCCGCTAAATCCAATGGTCAAGACTAGAACGTTGAAATATCTCATTAAATAGTCGAGTTATGAGTATTTTTTGTTTTGAAAAGTGGATTTTCGAAAATTTCAGGACTCTATTTGAAGGCGAAATAATGATTTTATCAAAAAATTGATTGTTCCAGTCGATTTTTCTTCCCAAAAAACCTCTTATTGCGGATTTTTAGCATTTTTCATTTTTTTGGCGAAAATTTAGTACCAAGGTAAGGTATATGGGAAGATTTCGCAATATAAATTGCTTCTTCCTAAATCCCTCAATACTAGAAAATATAGACTCAAAATTTGGTCGAATATGTAGAATTTTCCGCTAAATTCCATGGTCAAGTCTAGAACGTTAAAATATCTCATTAAATAGTCGAGTTATGAGTATTTTTTGTTTTGAAAAGTGGATTTTCGAAAATTTCATGACTCTATTTGAAGGCGAAATAATGATTTTATCAAAAAACTGATTGTTCCAGTCGATTTTTCGTCCCAAAAAACCAATCATTACGGATTTTTAGCAATTTAAATTTTTTTTGTCTAAAATTTAGTAACAAGGTGAGGTATATGGGAAGATTTCGCTTTATAAATTTGCTTCTTCCTAACTCCCTTAATACTTGAAAACATCGACTCAAAATTTGGTCGAAAATGTATAATTTTCCGCTGAATCGATTGGTCGAGACTGGAACGTTTTATTCCTTCAAATAGTCGAGTTATGAGTATTTTTGTTCTGAAAAGTGGATTTTCGAAAATTTCATGACTCTATTTGGAGGCGAAATAATGATTTTATCAAAAAACTGATTGTTCCAGTCGATTTTTCGTCCCAAAAATCCTCTTAGTACGGAGTTTAAGCAATTTAAATTTTTTTTTGTCGAGGGGTTTATTTCCAAGGTATATGGGAAAATTTCGCTATATAAATTGCTTCTCCGTAACTCCCTTAATACTTGAAAATATCGACTCAAAATTTGGTCAATTATGTAAAATTTTTCGCTGAATCGACTGGTCAAGACAAGAACGTTCTATCTCTCCAATCAGTCGAGGTATGGTATTTTTTTTTTAAAGTGGATTTTCCAAAATTCATGAGTCTATTTGAAGGCGACATAATGATTTTATCAAAAAACTCATTGTTCCAGTCAAGTTTTTGACCCAAAAAACCTCTTATTGTGGATTTTTAGCATTTTTCATTTTTTTGGAGCAAATTTAGTACCAAGGTAAGGTATATGGGAAGATTTCGCAATATAATAAATTGCTTCTTCCTAACTCCCTCAATACTTGAAAATATAGACTCAAAATTTTGGTGGAATATGTATAATTTTCCGCTAAATCAAATGGTCAAACTAGAACGTTAAAATATCTCATTTAATAGTCGAGTTATGAGTATTTTCTGTTTTGAAAAGTGGATTATCGGAAATTTCATGACTCTATTTGAAGGAGAAATAATGATTTTATCAAAAAACTGATTGTTCCAGTCGATTTTTCGTCCCAAAAAACCTCTTAGTACCGATTTTGAGCAATTTAAATTTTTTTTTGTCGAGGGGTTTATTTCCAAGGTATATGGGAAGATTTCGCTATATAAATTGCTTCTTCGTAACTCCCTTAATACTTGAAAATATCGACTCAAAATTTGGTAGGTTATGTAAAATTTTTCGCTGAATCGACTGGTTAAGACAAGAACGTTCTATCTCTCCAAATAGTCGAGTTATGAGTATTTTTTGTTTTGAAAAGTGGATTTTCGAAAATTTCATGACTCTATTTGAAGGCGAAATAATGATTTTATCAAAAAACTGATTGTTCCAGTCGATTTTTCGTCCCAAAAAACCTCTTAGTACCGATTTTGAGCAATTTAAATTTTTTTTGTCGAGGGGTTTATTTCCAAGGTATATGAGAAGATTTCGCTATATAAATTGCTTCTTCGTAACTCCCTTAATACTTGAAAATATCGACTCAAACTTTGGTAGAATATGTGGAATTTTCCGCTAAATCCAATGGTCAAGACTAGAACGTTAAAATATCTCATTTAATAGTCGAGTTATGAGTATTTTCTGTTTTGAAAAGTGGATTATCGAAAATTTCATGACTCTATTTGAAGGAGAAATAATGATTTTATCAAAAAACTGATTGTTCCAGTCGATTTTTCGTCCCAAAAACCATTTATTAAGGATTTTTAGCATTTTAAATTTTTTTTTTTTTCGAAAATTCAGTACCAAGGTGAGGCATATGGGAAGATTTCGCGATATAAATTTGCTTCTTCCTAACTCCCTTAATACTCGAAAACATCGACTCAAAATTTGGTCGAATATGTATAATTTTCCGCTGAATCGATTGGTCGAGACTGGAACGTTCTATTCCTTCAAATAGTCGAGTTATGAGTATTTTTTATTTTGAAAAGTGGATTTTCGAAATTTTCATGACTCTATTTGAAGGCGAAATAATGATTTTATCAAAAAACCGATTGTTCCCTGTCGATTTTTCGTCCCAAGAAACCATTTAATATGGATTTTTAGCATTTTAAATTTTTTTTTTGTCGGAAATTCGATATAAATTTGCTTCTTCCTACTCCCTTAATACTTGAAAACATCGACTCAAAATTTGGTCGAATATGAATAATTTTCCGCTGAATCGTTTGGTCGAGACTGGGACGTTTTATTCCTTCAAATAGTCGAGTTATGAGTATTTCTGTTTTGAAAAGTGGATTTTCGAAAATTTCATGACTCTATTTGGAGGCGAAATAATGATTTTATCAAAAAACTTATTGTTCCAGTCGATTTTTACGTCCCAAAAAACCTCTTAGTACGAATTTTAAGCATTTTAAATTTTTTTTTGTCGAGGGGTTTATTTCCAAGGTATATGGGAAGATTTCGCTATATAAATTGCTTCTTCGTAACTCCCTTAATAGTTGAAAATATCGACTCAAAGTTTGGTCGTTTATGTAAAATTTTTCGCCGAATCGACTGGTCAAGACAAGAACGTTCTATCTCTCCAAATAGTCTAGGTATGTGTATTTTTTTTTTGAAAAGTGGATTTTCCAAAATTTCATGAGTCTATTTGAAGGCGAAATAATGATTTTATCAAAAAGCTCATTGTTCCAGTCTTGTTTTCGACCCAAAAAACCTCTTATTGCGGATATTTAGCATTTTTCATTTTTTTGGCGAAAATTTAGTACCAAGGTAAGGTATATGGGAAGATTTCGCAAAATAAATTGCTTCTTCCTAACTCCCTCAATACTTGAAAATATAGACTTAAAATTTGGTAGAATATGTGGAATTTTCCGCTAAATCCAATGGTCAAGACTAGAACGTTGAAATATCTCATTAAATAGTCGAGTTATGAGTATTTTCTGTTTTGAAAAGTGGATTTTCGAAAATTTCATGACTCTATTTGAAGGCGAAATATTGATTTTATCAAAAAACTGATTGTTCCAGTCAATTTTTCGTCCCAAAAACCATTAATTACGGATTTTTAGCATTTAAATTTTTTTTTTCGAAAATTTAGTACCAAGGTAAGGTATATGGGAAGATTTCGCGATATAAATTTGCTTCTTCCTAACTCCCTTAATACTCGAAAACATCGACTCAAAATTTGGTCGAATATGTATAATTTTCCGCTGAATCGATTGGTCGAGACTGGACGTTCTATTCCCTCAAATAGTCGAGTTATGAGTATTTTTTATTTTGAAAAGTGGATTTTCGAAATTTTCATGACTCTATTTGAAGGCGAAATAATGATCTTATCAAAAAACCGATTGTTCCCTGTCGATTTTTCGTCCCAAAAAACCATTTAATATGGATTTTTAGCAACTTAAATTTTTTTTGTCGAGGGGTTTATTTCCAAGGTAAATGGGAAGATTTCGCTATATAAATTGCTTCTTCCTAACTCCCTTAATACTTGAGAATATCGACTCAAAATTAGGTAGAATATGTGGAATTTTCCGCTAAATCCGATGGTCAAGACTAGAACGTTCTATCTCTCCAAATAGTCGAGTTATGAGTTTTTTTTTGAAAAGTGGATTTTCGAAAATTTCATGACTATTTGGAGGCGAAATAATGATTTTATCAAAAAACTGATTGTTCCAGTCGACCTTTCTTCCCAAAAAGCCTCTTATTACGGATTTTTAGCATTTTTTATTTTTTTGGCGAAAATTTAATACCAAGGTAAGGTATATGGGAAGATTTCGCAATATAAATTGCTTTTCCTAACTCCCTCAATACTTGAAAATATAGACTCAAAATTTGGTAGAATATGTGGAATTTTCCGCTAAATCCGATGGTCAAGACTAGAACGTTAAAATATCTCATTAAATAGTCGAGTTATGAGTATTTTCTGTTTTGAAAAGTGGATTTTCGAAAATTTTATGACTCTATTTGAAGGCGAAATATTGATTTTATCAAAAAACTGATTGTTCCAGTCGATTTTTCGTCCCAAAAACCATTAATTGCGGATTTTTAGCATTTAAAATTTTTTTTTTCGAAAATTTTGTACCAAGGTGAGGTATATGGGAAGATTTAGCTATATAAATTTGCTTCTCCCTAACTCCCTCAATACTTGAAAATATAGACTCAAAATTGGGTCGAATATGTAGAGTTTTCCGCTAAATGCAATGGTCAAGACTATAACGTTGAAATATCTCATTAAATAGTCGAGTTATGAGTATTTTCTGTTTTGAAAAGTGGATTATCGAAAATTTCATGACTCTATTTGAAGGAGAAATAATGATTTTATTGAAAAACTGATTGTTCCAGTCGATTTTTCGTCCCAAAAAACCTCTTATTACGGATTTCTAGCAATTTAAATTTTTTTTGTCGAGGGGTTTATTTCCAAGGTATATGGGAAGATTTCGCTATATAAATTGCTTCTTCCTAATTTCCTCAATACTTGAAAATATAGACTCAAAATTTGGTCGAATATGTAGAATTTTCCGCTAAATCCAATGGTCAAGACTAGAACGTTAAAATATCTCATTAAATAGTCGAGTTATGATTATTTTTTGTTTTGAAAAGTGGATTTTCGAAAATTTCATGACTCTATTTGTAGGCGAAATAATGATTTTATCAAAAAACTGATTGTTCCAGTAGATTTTTCGTCCCAAAAAACCATTTATTACGGATTTTTAGCATTTTAAATTTTTTTTTTTTCGGAAATTTAGTACCAAGGTGAGGTATATGGGAAGATTTCGCGATATAAATTTGCTTCTTCCAACTCCCTTAATACTTGAAAACATCGACTCAAAATTTGGTCGAATATGTATAATTTTCCGCTGAATCGTTTTGGTCGAGACTGGGACGTTTTATTCCTTCAAATAGCCGAGTTATGAGTACTTTTTGTTTTGAAAAGTAGATTTTCGAAAATTTCATGACTCTATTTGGAGGCGAAATAATGATTTTATCAGAAAACTGATTGTTCCAGTCGATTTTTCGTCCCAAAAAACCTCTTAGTACGAATTTTAAGCAATTTAAATTTTTTTTTGTCGCGGGGTTTATTTCCAAGTTATATGGGAAGATTTCGCTATATAAATTGCTTCTTCGTAACTCCCTCAATACTTGAAAATATAGACTCAAAATTTGGTAGAATATGTGGAATTTTCCGCTAAATCCAATGGTCAAGACTAGAACGTTAAAATATCTCATTAAATAGTCGAGTTATGAGTATTTTTTGTTTTGAAAAGTGGATTTTCGAAAATTTCATGACTCTATGTGGAGGCGACATAATGATTTTATCAAAAAACTGATTGTTCCAGTCGATTTTTCGTCCCAAAAAACCTCTTAGTACGAATTTTAAGCAATTTAAATTTTTTTTTGTCGAGGGGTTTATTTCCAAGGTATATGGGAAGATTTCGCTATATAAATTGCTTCTTCGTAACTCCCTCAATACTTGAAAATATAGACTCAAAATTTGGTAGAATATGTGGAATTTTCCGCTAAATCCAATGGTCAAGACTAGAACGTTGAAATATCTCATTAAATAGTCGAGTTATGAGTATTTTCTGTTTTGAAAAGTGGATTTTCGAAAATTTCATGATTCTATTTGAAGGCGAAATATTGATTTTATCAAAAAACTGATTGTTCCAGTCAATTTTTCGTCCCAAAAACCATTAATTACGGATTTTTAGCATTTAAATTTTTTTTTCCGAAAATTTAGTACCAAGGTAAGGTATATGGGAAGATTTCGCTATATAAATTTGCTTCTTCCTAACTCCCTTAATACTCGAAAACATCGACTCAAAATTTGGTCGAATATGTATAATTTTCCGCTGAATCGATTGGTCGAGACTGGACGTTCTATTCCCTCAAATAGTCGAGTTATGAGTATTTTTTATTTTGAAAAGTGGATTTTCGAAATTTTCATGACTCTATTTGAAGGCGAAATAATGATTTTATCAAAAAACCGATTGTTCCCTGTCGATTTTTCGTCCCAAAAAACCATTTAATATGGATTTTTAGCAATTTAATTTTTTTTTGTCGAGGGGTTTATTTCCAAGGTATATGGGAAGATTTCGGTATATAAATTGCTTCTTCCTAACTCCCTTAATACTTGAAAACATCGACTCAAAATTTGGTCGGTTATGTATAATCTTCCGCTGAATCGATTGGTCAAGACTAGAACGTTCTATCTCTCCAAATAGTCGAGTTATGAGTTTTTTTTTTTAAAGTGGATTTTCGAAAATTTCATGACTCTATTTGGAGGCGAAATAATGTTTTTATCAAAAAACTGATTGTTCCAGTCGATTTTTCTTCCCAAAAAGCCTCTTATTACGGATTTTTAGCATTTTTTATTTTTTTGGCGAAAATTTAATACCAAGGTAAGGTATATGGGAAGATTTCGCAATATAAATTGCTTTTCCTAACTCCATCAATACTTGAAAATATAGACTCAACATTTGGTAGAATATGTGGAATTTTCCGCTAAATCCCATGGTCAAGACTAGAACGTTAAAATATCTCATTAAATAGTCGAGTTATGAGTATTTTCTGTTTTGAAAAGTGGATTTTCGAAAATTTTATGACTCTATTTGAAGGCGAAATATTGATTTTATCAAAAAACTGATTGTTCCAGTCGATTTTTCGTCCCAAAAACCATTAATTGCGGATTTTAAGCATTTAAAATTTTTTTTTTTCGAAAATTTTGTACCAAGGTGAGGTATATGGGAAGATTTCGCTATATAAATTTGCTTCTCCCTAACTCCCTCAATACTTGAAAATATAGACTCAAAATTGGGTCGAATATGTAGAGTTTTCCGCTAAATGCAATGGTCAAGACTATAACGTTGAAATATCTCATTAAATAGTCGAGTTATGAGTATTTTCTGTTTTGAAAAGTGGATTATCGAAAATTTCATGACTCTATTTGAAGGAGAAATAATGATTTTATTGAAAAACTGATTGTTCCAGTCGATTTTTCGTCCCAAAAAACCTCTTATTACGGATTTCTAGCAATTTAAATTTTTTTTGTCGAGGGGTTTATTTCCAAGGTATATGGGAAGATTTCGCTATATAAATTGCTTCTTCCTAATTTCCTCAATACTTGAAAATATAGACTCAAAATTTGGTCGAATATGTAGAATTTTCCGCTAAATCCAATGGTCAAGACTAGAACGTTAAAATATCTCATTAAATAGTCGAGTTATGATTATTTTTTGTTTTGAAAAGTGGATTTTCGAAAATTTCATGACTCTATTTGTAGGCGAAATAATGATTTTATCAAAAAACTGATTGTTCCAGTAGATTTTTCGTCCCAAAAAACCATTTATTACGGATTTTTAGCATTTAAAATTTTTTTTTTCGGAAATTTAGTACCAAGGTGAGGTATATGGGAAGATTTCGCGATATAAATTTGCTTCTTCCTACTCCCTTAATACTTGAAAACATCGACTCAAAATTTGGTCGAATATGTATAATTTTCCGCTGAATCGTTTTGGTCGAGACTGGGACGTTTTATTCCTTCAAATAGTCGAGTTATGAGTATTTTTTGTTTTGAAAAGTGGATTTTCGAAAATTTCATGACTCTATTTGGAGGCGAAATAATGATTTTATCAGAAAACTGATTGTTCCAGTCGATTTTTCGTCCCAAAAAACCTCTTAGTACGAATTTTAAGCAATTTAAATTTTTTTTTGTCGCGGGGTTTATTTCCAAGGTATATGAAGATTTCGCTATATAAATTGCTTCTTCGTAACTCCCTCAATACTTGAAAATATAGACTCAAAATTTGGTAGAATATGTGGAATTTTCCGCTAAATCCAATGGTCAAGACTAGAACGTTAAAATATCTCATTAAATAGTCGAGTTATGAGTATTTTTTGTTTTGAAAAGTGGATTTTCGAAAATTTCATGACTCTATTTGGAGGCGAAATAATGATTTTATCAAAAAACTGATTGTTCCAGTCGATTTTTCGTCCCAAAAAACCTCTTAGTACGAATTTTAAGCAATTTAAATTTTTTTTTGTCGAGGGGTTTATTTCCAAGGTATATGGGAAGATTTCGCTATATAAATTGCTTCTTCGTAACTCCCTCAATACTTGAAAATATAGACTCAAAATTTGGTAGAATATGTGGAATTTTCCGCTAAATCCAATGGTCAAGACTAGAACGTTGAAATATCTCATTAAATAGTCGAGTTATGAGTATTTTCTGTTTTGAAAAGTGGATTTTCGAAAATTTCATGATTCTATTTGAAGGCGAAATATTGATTTTATCAAAAAACTGATTGTTCCAGTCAATTTTTCGTCCCAAAAACCATTAATTACGGATTTTTAGCATTTAAATTTTTTTTTTCGAAAATTTAGTACCAAGGTAAGGTATATGGGAAGATTTCGCGATATAAATTTGCTTCTTCCTAACTCCCTTAATACTCGAAAACATCGACTCAAAATTTGGTCGAATATGTATAATTTTCCGCTGAATCGATTGGTCGAGACTGGAACGTTCTATTCCCTCAAATAGTCGAGTTATGAGTATTTTTTATTTTGAAAAGTGGATTTTCGAAATTTTCATGACTCTATTTGAAGGCGAAATAATTATTTTATCAAAAAACTGATTGTTCCAGTCGATTTTTCGTCCCACAAAACCTCTTAGTACGGATTTTAAGCAATTTAAATTTTTTTTTTGTCGAGGGGTTTATTTCCAAGGTATATGGGAAGATTTCGCAATATAAATTGCTTCTTCCTAACTCCCTCAATACTTGAAAATATAGACTCAAAATTAGGTAGAATATGTGGAATTTTCCGCTAAATCCAATGGTCAAGACTAGAACGTTGAAATATCTCATTAAATAGTCGAGTTATGAGTATTTTCTGTTTTGAAAAGTGGATTTTCGAAAATTTCATGACTCTATTTGGAGGCGAAATAATGATTTTATCAAAAAACTGATTGTTCCAGTC
Organism: Lochmaea crataegi; assembly: GCA_947563755.1. Taxonomy (NCBI): domain Eukaryota; kingdom Metazoa; phylum Arthropoda; class Insecta; order Coleoptera; family Chrysomelidae; genus Lochmaea; species Lochmaea crataegi. Next base: position 33,564,658 of record OX387427.1, on the reverse strand, counting down.
GATTTTTCGTCCCAAAAAACCTCTTAGTACGAATTTTAAGCAATTTAAATTTTTTTTTGTCGAGGGGTTTATTTCCAAGGTATATGGGAAGATTTCGCTATATAAATTGCTTCTTCGTAACTCCCTCAATACTTGAAAATATAGACTCAAAATTTGGTAGAATATGTGGAATTTTCCGCTAAATCCGATGGTCAAGACTAGAACGTTGAAAAATCTCATTAAATAGTCGAGTTATGAGTATTTTCTGTTTTGAAAAGTGGATTTTCGAAAATTTTATGACTCTATTTGAAGGCGAAATATTGATTTTATCAAAAAACTGATTGTTCCAGTCGATTTTTCGTCCCAAAAACCATTAATTGCGGATTTTTAGCATTTAAAATTTTTTTTTTCGAAAATTTTGTACCAAGGTGAGGTATATGGGAAGATTTCGCTATATAAATTTGCTTCTCCCTAACTCCCTCAATACTTGAAAATATAGACTCAAAATTGGGTCCAATATGTAGAGTTTTCCGCTAAATGCAATGGTCAAGACTATAACGTTGAAATATCTCATTAAATAGTCGAGTTATGAGTATTTTCTGTTTTGAAAAGTGGATTATCGAAAATTTCATGACTCTATTTGAAGGAGAAATAATGATTTTATTGAAAAACTGATTGTTTCAGTCGATTTTTCGTCCCAAAAAACCTCTTATTACGGATTTCTAGCAAGTTAAATTTTTTTTGTCGAGGTGTTTATTTCCAAGGTATATGGGAAGATTTCGCTATATAAATTGCTTCTTCCTAATTTCCTATATACTTGAAAAAAAGACTCAAAATTTGGTCGAATATGTAGAATTTTCCGCTAAATCCAATGGTCAAGACTAGAACGTTAAAATATCTCATTAAATAGTCGAGTTATGATTATTTTTTGTTTTGAAAAGTGGATTTTCGAAAATTTCATGACTCTATTTGTAGGCGAAATAATGATTTTATCAAAAAACTGATTGTTCCAGTAGATTTTTCGTCCCAAAAAACCATTTATTACGGATTTTTAGCATTTAAAATTTTTTTTTTTCGGAAATTTAGTACCAAGGTGAGGTATATGGGAAGATTTCGCGATATAAATTTGCTTCTTCCTACTCCCTTAATACTTGAAAACATCGACTCAAAATTTGGTCGAATATGTATAATTTTCCGCTGAATCGTTTTGGTCGAGACTGGGACGTTTTATTCCTTCAAATAGTCGAGTTATGAGTATTTTTTGTTTTGAAAAGTGGATTTTCGGAAATTTCATGACTCTATTTGGAGGCGAAATAATGATTTTATCAGAAAACTGATTGTTCCAGTCGATTTTTCGTCCCAAAAAACCTCTTAGTACGAATTTTAAGCAATTTAAATTTTTTTTTGTCGCGGGGTTTATTTCCAAGGTATATGGGGAGATTTCGCTATATAAATTGCTTCTTCGTAACTCCCTCAATACTTGAAAATATAGACTCAAAATTTGGTAGAATATGTGGAATTTTCCGCTAAATCCAATGGTCAAGACTAGAACGTTAAAATATCTCATTAAATAGTCGAGTTATGAGTATTTTTTGTTTTGAAAAGTGGATTTTCGAAAATTTCATGACTCTATTTGGAGGCGAAATAATGATTTTATCAAAAAACTGATTGTTCCAGTAGATTTTTCGTCCCAAAAAAACCTCTTAGTACGAATTTTAAGCAATTTAAATTTTTTTTTGTCGAGGGGTTTATTTCCAAGGTATATGGGAAGATTTCGCTATATAAATTGCTTCTTCGTAACTCCCTCAATACTTGAAAATATAGACTCAAAATTTGGTAGAATATGTGGAATTTTCCGCTAAATCCAATGGTCAAGACTAGAACGTTGAAATATCTCATTAAATAGTCGAGTTATGAGTATTTTCTGTTTTGAAAAGTGGATTTTCGAAAATTTCATGATTCTATTTGAAGGCGAAATATTGATTTTATCAAAAAACTGATTGTTCCAGTCAATTTTTCGTCCCAAAGACCATTAATTACGGATTTTTAGCATTTAAATTTTTTTTTTCCGAAAATTTAGTACCAAGGTAAGGTATATGGGAAGATTTCGCTATATAAATTTGCTTCTTCCTAACTCCCTTAATACTCGAAAACATCGACTCAAAATTTGGTCGAATATGTATAATTTTCCGCTGAATCGATTGGTCGAGACTGGACGTTCTATTCCCTCAAATAGTCGAGTTATGAGTATTTTTTATTTTGAAAAGTGGATTTTCGAAATTTTCATGACTCTATTTGAAGGCGAAATAATGATTTTATCAAAAAAGCGATTGTTCCCTGTCGATTTTTCGTCCCAAAAAACCATTTAATATGGATTTTTAGCAATTTAATTTTTTTTTGTCGAGGGGTTTATTTCCAAGGTATATGGGAAGATTTCGGTATATAAATTGTTTCTTCCTAACTCCCTTAATACTTGAAAACATCGACTCAAAATTTGGTCGGTTATGTATAATCTTCCGCTGAATCGATTGGTCAAGACTAGAACGTTCTATCTCTCCAAATAGTCGAGTTATGAGTTTTTTTTTTTAAAGTGGATTTTCGAAAATTTCATGACTCTATTTGGAGGCGAAATAATGTTTTTATCAAAAAACTGATTGTTCCAGTCGATTTTTCTTCCCAAAAAGCCTCTTATTACGGATTTTTAGCATTTTTTATTTTTTTGGCGAAAATTTAATACCAAGGTAAGGTATATGGGAAGATTTCGCAATATAAATTGCTTTTCCTAACTCCCTCAATACTTGAAAATATAGACTCAAAATTTGGTAGAATATGTGGAATTTTCCGCTAAATCCGATGGTCAAGACTAGAACGTTAAAATATCTCATTAAATAGTCGAGTTATGAGTATTTTCTGTTTTGAAAAGTGGATTTTCGAAAATTTTATGACTCTATTTGAAGGCGAAATATTGATTTTATCAAAAAACTGATTGTTCCAGTCGATTTTTCGTCCCAAAAACCATTAATTGCGGATTTTTAGCATTTAAAATTTTTTTTTTCGAAAATTTTGTACCAAGGTGAGGTATATGGGAAGATTTCGCTATATAAATTTGCTTCTCCCTAACTCCCTCAATACTTGAAAATATAGACTCAAAATTGGGTCGAATATGTAGAGTTTTCCGCTAAATGCAATGGTCAAGACTATAACGTTGAAATATCTCATTAAATAGTCGAGTTATGAGTATTTTCTGTTTTGAAAAGTGGATTATCGAAAATTTCATGACTCTATTTGAAGGAGAAATAATGATTTTATTGAAAAACTGATTGTTCCAGTCGATTTTTCGTCCCAAAAAACCTCTTATTACGGATTTCTAGCAATTTAAATTTTTTTTGTCGAGGGGTTTATTTCCAAGGTATATGGGAAGATTTCGCTATATAAATTGCTTCTTCCTAATTTCCTCAATACTTGAAAATATAGACTCAAAATTTGGTCGAATATGTAGAATTTTCCGCTAAATCCAATGGTCAAGACTAGAACGTTAAAATATCTCATTAAATAGTCGAGTTATGATTATTTTTTGTTTTGAAAAGTGGATTTTCGAAAATTTCATGACTCTATTTGTAGGCGAAATAATGATTTTATCAAAAAACTGATTGTTCCAGTAGATTTTTCGTCCCAAAAAACCATTTATTACGGATTTTTAGCATTTTAAATTTTTTTTTTTCGGAAATTTAGTACCAAGGAGAGGTATATGGGAAGATTTCGCGATATAAATTTGCTTCTTCCTACTCCCTTAATACTTGAAAACATCGACTCAAAATTTGGTCGAATATGTATAATTTCCCGCTGAATCGTTTTGGTCGAGACTGGGACGTTTTATTCCTTCAAATAGTCGAGTTATGAGTATTTTTTGTTTTGAAACGTGGATTTTCGAAAATTTCATGACTCTATTTGGAGGCGAAATAATGATTTTATCAGAAAACTGATTGTTCCAGTCGATTTTTCGTCCCAAAAAACCTCTTAGTACGAATTTTAAGCAATTTAAATTTTTTTTTGTCGCGGGGTTTATTTCCAAGGTATATGGGAAGATTTCGCTATATAAATTGCTTCTTCGTAACTCCCTCAATACTTGAAAATATAGACTCAAAATTTGGTAGAATATGTGGAATTTTCCGCTAAATCCAATGGTCAAGACTAGAACGTTAAAATATCTCATTAAATAGTCGAGTTATGAGTATTTTTTGTTTTGAAAAGTGGATTTTCGAAAATTTCATGACTCTATTTGGAGGCGAAATAATGATTTTATCAAAAAACTGATTGTTCCAGTCGATTTTTCGTCCCAAAAAACCTCTTAGTACGAATTTTAAGCAATTTAATTTTTTTTTGTCGAGGGGTTTATTTCCAAGGTGTATGGGAAGATTTCGCTATATAAATTGCTTCTTCGTAACTCCCTCAATACTTGAAAATATAGACTCAAAATTTGGTAGAATATGTGGAATTTTCCGCTAAATCCAATGGTCAAGACTAGAACGTTGAAATATCTCATTAAATAGTCGAGTTATGAGTATTTTCTGTTTTGAAAAGTGGATTTTCGAAAATTTCATGATTCTATTTGAAGGCGAAATATTGATTTTATCAAAAAACTGATTGTTCCAGTCAATTTTTCGTCCCAAAAACCATTAATTACGGATTTTTAGCATTTAAATTTTTTTTTCGAAAATTTAGTACCAAGGTAAGGTATATGGGAAGATTTCGCGATATAGATTTGCTTCTTCCTAACTCCCTTAATACTCGAAAACATCGACTCAAAATTTGGTCGAATATGTATAATTTTCCGCTGAATCGATTGGTCGAGACTGGAACGTTCTATTCCCTCAAATAGTCGAGTTATGAGTATTTTTTATTTTGAAAAGTGGATTTTCGAAATTTTCATGACTCTATTTGAAGGCGAAATAATTATTTTATCAAAAAACTGATTGTTCCAGTCGATTTTTCGTCCCAAAAAACCTCTTAGTACGGATTTTAAGCAATTTAAATTTTTTTTTTGTCGAGGGGTTTATTTCCAAGGTATATGGGAAGATTTCGCAATATAAATTGCTTCTTCCTAACTCCCTCAATACTTGAAAATATAGACTCAAAATTAGGTAGAATATGTGGAATTTTCCGCTAAATCCAATGGTCAAGACGAGAACGTTGAAATATCTCATTAAATAGTCGAGTTATGAGTATTTTCTGTTTTGAAAAGTGGATTTTCGAAAATTTCATGACTCTATTTGGAGGCGAAATATTGATTTTATCAAAAAACTGATTGTTCCAGTCGATTTTCCGTCCCAAAAAACCTCTTATTACGGATTTCTAGCAATTTAAATTTTTTTTTGTCGAGGGGTTTATTTCCAAGGTATATGGGAAGATTTCGCTATATAAATTGCTTCTTCGTAACTCCCTTAATAGTTGAAAATATCGACTCAAAATTTGGTCGATTATGTAAAATTTTTCGCCGAATCGACTGGTCTAGACAAGAACGTTCTATCTCTCCAAATAGTCGAGTTATGAGTTTTTTTTTATAAAGTGGATTTTCGAAAATTTCATGAGTCTATTTGAAGGCGAAATGTTGATTTTATCAAAAAACTCATTGTTCCAGTCGAGTTTTCGACCCAAAAGACCTCTTATTGCGGATTCTTAGCATGTTTCATTTTTTTGGCGAAAATTTAGTACCAAGGAAAGGTATATGGGAAGATTTCGCAATATAAATTTCTTCTTCCTAACTCCCTCAATACTTGAAAATATAGACTCAAAATTTGGTAGAATATGTGGAATTTTTCGCTAAATCCGATGGTCAAGACTAGAACGTTAAAATATCTCATTAAATAATCGAGTTATGAGTATTTTTTGTTTTGAAAAGTGGATTTTCGAAAATTTCATGACTCCATTTGAAGGCGAAATATTGATTTTATCAAAAAACTGATTGTTCCAGTCGATTTTTCGTCCCAAAAACCATTAATTACGGATTTTTAGCATTTAAAATTTTTTTTTTCGAAAATTTTGTACCAAGGTGAGGTATATGGGAAGATTTCGCGATATAAATTTGCTTCTTCCTAACTCCCTCAATACTTGAAAATATAGACTCAAAATTGGGTCGAATATGTAGAATTCTCCGCTAAATGCAATGGTCAAGACTATAACGTTGAAATATCTCATTAAATAGTCGAGTTATGAGTATTTTCTGTTTTGAAAAGTGGATTATCGAAAATTTCATGGCTCTATTTGAAGGAGAAATAATGATTTTATCGAAAAACTGATTGTTCCAGTCGATTTTTCGTCCCAAAAACCTCTTATTACGGATTTTTAGCATTTAAAATTTTTTTTTTTTTTTTTCGAAAATTCAGTACCTAGGTTAGGCATATGGGAAGATTTCGCGATATGAATTTGCTTCTTCCTAACTTCCTTAATACTTGGAAACATCGACTCAAAATTTGGTCGAATATGTATAATTTTCCGCTAAATCCAATGGTCAAGACTATAACGTTAAAATATCTCATTAAATAGTCGAGTTATGAGTATTTTTTGTTTTGAAAAGTGGATTTTCGAAAATTCCATGACTCTATTTGAAGGCGAAATAATGATTTTATCGAAAAACTGATTGTTCCAGTCGATTTTTTGTCAAAACACCCCTTATTACGGATTTTTAGCATTTTTAATTTTTTTTCGTCGAAAATTTAGTTCCAACGTGCGGTGTATGGGAAGATTTCGCAATATAAATTGCTTCTTCCTAACTCCCTCAATACTTGAAAATATAGACTCAAAATTTGGTCGAATATGTAGAATTTTCCGCTCAATCCAATGGTCAAGACTAGAACGTTAAAATTTCTCATTAAATAGTCGAGTTATGAGTATTTTTTGTTTTAAAAAGTGGATTTTCGAAAATTTCATGACTCTATTTGGAGGCGAAATAATGATTTTATCAAAAAACTGATTGTTCCAGTCGATTTTTCGTCCCAAAAAACCTCTTAGTACGGATTTTTAGCAATTTAAATTTTTTTTTCGTCGAGGGGTTTATTTCCAAGGTATATGGGAAGATTTCGCTATATAAATTGCTTCTTCGTAACTCCCTTAATACTTGAAAATATAGACTCAAAATTTGGTCGATTATGTAAAATGTTTCGCTGAATCGACTGGCCAAGACAAGAACGATGTATCTCTCCAAATAGTCGAGTTATGAGTATTTTTTTTTGAAAAGTGGATTTTCCAAAATTTCATGAGTCTATTCGAAGGCGAAATAATGATCTTATCAAAAAACTCATTGTTCCAGTCGAGTTTTCGACCCAAAAAACCATTTATTACGGATTTTTAGCATTTGAAATTTTTTTTTTTTTTTCGAAAATTCAGTACCAAGGTGAGGCATATGGGAAGATTTCGCGATATAAATTTGCTTCTACCTAACTTCCTTAATACTTGAAAACATCGACTCAAAATTTGGTCGAATATGTAGAATTTTCCGCTAAATCCAATGGTCAAGACTAGAACGTTAAAATATCTCATTAAATAGTCGAGTTATGAGTATTTTTTTTTTGAAAAGTGGATTTTCGAAAATTTCATGACTCTATTTGAAGGCGAAATGATGATTTTATCAAAAAATTGATTGTTCCAGTCGATTTTTCGTCCCAAAAAACCTCTTATTGCGGATTTTTAGCATTTTAAATTTTTTTTGTCGAAAATTTAGTACCAAGGTGAGGTATATGGGAAGATTTCGCGATATAAATTTGCTTCTTCCTAACTCCCTTAATACTCGAAAACATCGACTCAAACTTTGGTCGAATATGTATAATTTTCCGCTGAATCGATTGGTCGAGACTGGAACGTTTTATTCCTTCAAATAGTCGAGTTATGAGTATTTTTGTTTTGAAAAGTGGATTTTCGAAAATTTCATGACTCTATTTGAAGGCGAAATAATGATTTTATCAAAAAATTGATTGTTCCAGTCGATTTTTCGTCCCAAAAAACCTCTTATTGCGGATTTTTAACCTTTTTTCATTTTTTTGGCGAGAATTTAGTACAGAGGTAAGGTATATGGGAAGATTTCGCAATATAAATTGCTTCTTCCTAACTCCCTGAATACTAGAAAATATAGACTCAAAATTTGGTCGAATATGTAGAATTTTCCGCTAAATCCCATGGTCAAGACTAGAACATTAAAATATCTCATTAAATAGTCGAGTTATGAGTATTTTTTGTTTTGAAAAGTGGATTTTCGAAAATTTCATGACTCTATTTGAAGGCGAAATAATGATTTTATCAAAAAACTCATTGTTCCAGTCGAGTTTTCGACCCAAAAGACCTCTTATTGCGGATTTTTAGCATTTTTTATTTTTTTGGCGAAAATTTAGTACCAAGGTGAGGTATATGGGAAGATTTCGCAATATAAATTTGCTTCTTCCTAACTCTCTTAATACTTGAAAACATCGACTCAAAATTTGGTCGAATATGTAGAATTTTTCGCTGAATCGATTGGTCGAGACTGGAACGTTTTATTCCTTCAAATAGTCGTGTTATGAGTATTTTTTGTTTTGAAAAGTGGATTTTCGAAAATTTCATGACTCTATTTGAAGGCGAAATAATGATTTTATCAAAAAACTCATTGTTCCAGTCGAGTTTTCGACCCAAAAGACCTCTTATTGCGGATTTTTAGCATTTTCCATTTTTTTGGCGAAAATTTAGTACCAAGGTGAGGTATATGGGAAGATTTCGCGATATAAATTTGCTTCTTCCTAACTCTCTTAATACTTGAAAACATCGACTCAAAATTTGGTCGAATATGTAGAATTTTCCGCTGAATCGATTGGTCGAGACTGGAACGTTTTATTCCTTCAAATAGTCGAGTTATGAGTATTTTTGTTTTGAAAAGTGGATTTTCGAAAATTTCATGACTCTATTTGGAGGCGAAATAATGATTTTATCAAAAAACTGATTGTCCAGTCGATTTTTCGTCCCAAAAAACCTCTTAGTACGGAGTTTAAGCAATTTAAATTTTTTTTTGTCGAGGGGTTTATTTCCAAGGTATATGGGAAGATTTCGCTATATAAATTGCTTCTTCCTAACTCCCTCAATACTTGAAAATTTAGACTCAAAATTTGGTCGAATATGTAGAATTTTCCGCTAAATCCAATGGTCAAGACTAGAACGTTAAAATATCTCATTAAATAGTCGAGTTATGAGTATTTTTTGTTTTGAAAAGTGGATTTTCGAAAATTTCATGATTCTATTTGAAGGCGAAATAATGATTTTATCAAAAAACTCATTGTTCACGTCGAGTTTTCGACCCAAAAGACCTCTTATTGCGGATTTTTAGCATTTTTCATTTTTTTGGCGAAAATTTAGTACCAAGGTAAGGTATATGGGAAGATTTCGCAATATAAATTGCTTCTTCCTAACTCCCTCAATACTTGAAAATATAGACTCAAAATTTGGTCGAATATGTAGAATTTTCCGCTAAATCCAATGGTCAAGACTAGAACGTTAAAATATCTCATTAAATAGTCGAGTTATGAGTATTTTCTGTTTTGAAAAGTGGATTATCGAAAATTTCATGACTCTATTTGAAGGAGAAATAATGATTTTATCGAAAAACTGATTGTTCCAGTCGATTTTTCGTCCCAAAAACCATTTATTACGGATTTATAGCATTTTGAATTTTTTTTTTTTTTTTTTCGAAAATTCAGTACCAAGGTGAGGCATATGGGAATATTTCGCGATATAAATTTGCTTCTTACTAACTTCCTTAATACTCGAAAACATCGACTCAAAATTTGGTCAAATATGTAAAATCTTCCGCTGAATCGACTGGTCAAGACTAGAACGTTCTATCTCTCCAAATAGTCGAGTTATGAGTTTTTTTTTATAAAGTGGATTTTCGAAAATTTCATGAGTCTATTTGAAGGCGAAATGTTGATTTTATCAAAAAACTCATTGTTCCAGTCGAGTTTCCGACCCAAAAGACCTCTTATTGCGGATTCTTAGCATTTTTCATTTTTTTGGCGAAAATTTAGTACCAAGGAAAGGTATATGGGAAGATTTAACAACATAAATTGCTTCTTCCTAACTCCCTTAATACTTGAAAACATCGACTCAAAATTTGGTCGAATATGTATAATTTTCCGCTGAATCGATAGGTCGAGACTGGAACGTTTTATTCCTTCAAATAGTCGAGATATGAGTATTTTTGTTTTGAAAAGTGGATTTTCGAAAATTTCATGACTCTATTTGGAGGCGAAATAATGATTTTATCAAAAAACTGATTGTTCCAGTCGATTTTTCGTTCCAAAAAACCTCTTAGTACCGATTTTGAGCAATTAAATTTTTTTTTGTCGAGGGGATTATTTCCAAGGTATATGAGAAGATTTCGCTATATAAATTGCTTCTTCGTAACTCCCTTAATACTTGAAAATATCGACTCAAAATTTGGTCGATTATGTAAAATTTTTCGCCGAATCGACTGGTCAAGACAAGAACGTTCTATCTCTCCAAATAGTCGAGGTATGAGTATTTTTTTTTGAAAAGTGGATTTTCGGAAATTTCATGACTCTATTTGGAGGCGAAATAATGATTTTATCATAAAACTGATTGTTCCAGTCGATTTTTCGTCCCAAAAAACCTCTTAGTACGGATTTTAAGCAATTTAAATTTTTTTTTTGTCGAGGGGTTTATTTCCAAGTTATATGGGAAGATTTCGTTATATAAATTGCTTCTTCGTAACTCCCTTAATACTTGAAAATATCGACTCAAAATTTGGTAGGTTATGTAAAATTTTTCGCTGAATCGACTAGTTAAGACAAGAACGTTCTATCTCTCCAAATAGTCGAGTTATGAGTATTTTTTTTTGAAAAGTGGATTCTCCAAAATTTCATGAGTCTATTTGAGGGCGAAATGTTGATTTTATCAAAAAACTCATTGTTCCAGTCGAGTTTTCGACCCAAAAGACTTCTTATTGCGGATTTTTAGCATTTTTCATTTTTTTGGCGAAAATTTAGTACCAAGGTAAGGTATATGGGGAGATTTCGCAATATAAATTGCTTCTTCCTAACTCCCTCAATACTTGAAAATATAGACTCAAAATTTGGTCGAATATATAGAATGTTCCGCTAAATGCAATGGTCAAGACTATAACGTTGAAATATCTCATTAAATAGTCGAGTTATGAGTATTCTCTGTTTTGAAAAGTGGATTATCGAAAATTTAATGACTCTATTTGGAGGAGAAATAATGATTTTATCGAAAAACTGATTGTCCCAGTCGATTTTTCGTCCCAAAAACCATTTATTACGGATTTTTAGCATTTTAATTTTTTTTTTTTTCGAAAATTCAGTACCAAGGTGAGGCATATGGGAAGATTTCGCGATATAAATTTGCTTCCTCCTAACTTCCTTAATACTTGAAAACATCGACTCAAAATTTGGTCGAATATGTAGAATTTTCCGCTAAATCCAATGGTCAAGACTAGAACGTTAAAATATCTCATTAAATAGTCGAGTTATGAGTATTTTTTGTTTTGAAAAGTGGATTTTCGAAAATTTCATGACTCTCTTTGAAGGCGAAATAATAATTTTATCAAAAAACTGATTGTTCCAGTCGATTTTTCGTCCCAAAAAACCTCTTATTACGGATTTCTAGCAATTTAATTTTTTTTTGTCGAGGGGTTTATTTCCAAGGTACAGTTAACAGAACCAAACAAGAGCCCTGGGTGGGCGTGTCCATGTCGCTGTAGTTGTATTCTTGTAATAACAATCGATATTTTGTATCGATGACCAAATATTGATACTATAAGTGTCAACTGTCAAAAGATATGTAAACAAAGTCAAACTTGCCAAAAATGTAACCCTAATTATTAATAAAAAAATATGTATAGGACCAAAATTAAAACTACCATCTTCTCTAAATGTCTATATTTTCAAATTTCATGACTGTAGTAATGTCGTTAAAAAGGGTCAAGTTTGTATTGGAAGCAACAAAATATGAACTGGTTTTGTAGCTTATTCCTACATCTATCTGCTTACACTATGTGTTTAATTCAAATTAATAGTGTGACCAATTTCGTATATTTAGATTTGTCATTTTTTCCAGTGTTCTCTTAACAACGGCCGAAAGTTAAAGTGTATAACAGTGTTAATATTGGAATATACACTTCACCACTACCAATTAACTAAGTCTTATATATTTGGTTGTTGCTATAAACAAGAATGTATGGCAATAATTTTGTGTGATTTGTCAAATATATAAATATATTAAATGCTGTTCTACTTCAACTTTAATTCATTTGCTTTATTCAAACACAACAGTTAGATATTAGAAACTATTATTCAATCAACAACATTGTTAAGTTTCACATTACAAAAGAACCAATTACTAAAATAAAAAGGTAGATATTTCATTAGCATATGTAACAAATTACATTCCAAGTTAAGTCCAAAAAAATGAAATTAATCTCAAAATTGATGTGCAAAACATAGTTATATTTTTTGTAAATGATATTATTTATTCAGTTGGGTTCACAAATAAAACAATTTTTCATTTTTTAAATTTAATACAAACTTATAATCAAATATTAATACAGGGGTTCCAATTGAAAAAAATTGTAGATGACTTCATTAATTGAAAGTATTATACATTATATTTGAAAAGACATTAGATTGCAAGCAAAATTCAACATGTATTGCATTAAAATTGTTTATTTAGCTAATAATGAACCATATGTATTATGTCTTATATGTTCATGTAATGAATTTATGTGTTACTTTATAGCACAAGATATTAAAGATGAACAAAATAATACACTGTAATTTACAAAAATGTTATTCAGTTTATTATTCATCACTCTCACTTTCATATCCATCACTATTACTTTCATATTCATCACTCCCACTTTCATCTGATGAACTAGTGTTGACAGTGAAACACATATTTTCCACCACATCATCTAAAAGTCCATCATTCCTCCACATTTCCTCAGCTATATGGTACACATGGTCGCAGTGTTTGTTCCATTCCGAAGAACCAACTTCATCAAAGGCTGCTCGAACTAATTGTTCTATTTGAGTAGCACGTTGAGAAACATTTTTCATTGCCACTTTACGTTCAACGCTACTCCATATTAGCTCAATCGGATTGAGGTCACAGTGATATGGCAGTAACCGTACCACAGTATGTCCATGTTTTTTCAACAACTGGTGAGGCATATGGGAATATTTCGCGATATAAATTTGCTTCTTACTAACTTCCTTAATACTCGAAAACATCGACTCAAAATTTGGTCAAACATGTAAAATCTTCCGCTGAATCGACTGGTCAAGACTAGAACGTTCTATCTCTCCAAATAGTCGAGTTATGAGTTTTTTTTTATAAAGTGGATTTTCGAAAATTTCATGAGTCTATTTGAAGGCGAAATGTTGATTTTATCAAAAAACTCATTGTTCCAGTCGAGTTTCCGACCCAAAAGACCTCTTATTGCGGATTCTTAGCATTTTTCATTTTTTTGGCGAAAATTTAGTACCAAGGAAAGGTATATGGGAAGATTTCGCAATATAAATTGCTTCTTCCTAACTCCCTTAATACTTGAAAACATCGACTCAAAATTTGGTCGAATATGTATAATTTTCCGCTGAATCGATAGGTCGAGACTGGAACGTTTTATTCCTTCAAATAGTCGAGTTATGAGTATTTTTGTTTTGAAAAGTGGATTTTCGAAAATTTCATGACTCTATTTGGAGGCGAAATAATGATTTTATCAAAAAACTGATTGTTCCAGTCGATTTTTCGTTCCAAAAAACCTCTTAGTACCGATTTTGAGCAATTAAATTTTTTTTTGTCGAGGGGATTATTTCCAAGGTATATGAGAAGATTTCGCTATATAAATTGCTTCTTCGTAACTCCCTTAATACTTGAAAATATCGACTCAAAAGTTGGTCGATTATGTAAAATTTTTCGCCGAATCGACTGGTCAAGACAAGAACGTTCTATCTCTCCAAATAGTCGAGGTATGAGTATTTTTTTTGAAAAGTGGATTTTCGGAAATTTTTCGTCCCAAAAAACCTCTTATTACGGATTTCTAGCAATTTAATTTTTTTTTGTCGAGGGGTTTATTTCCAAGGTACAGTTAACAGAACCAAACAAGCGCCCTGGGTGGGCGTGTCCATGTCGCTGTAGTTGTATTCTTGTAATAACAATCGATATTTTGTATCGATGACCAAATATTGATACTATAAGTGTCAACTGTCAAAAGATATGTAAACAAAGTCAAACTTGCCAAAAATGTAACCCTAATTATTAATAAAAAAATATGTATAGGACCAAAATTAAAACTACAATCTTCTCTAAATGTCTATATTTTCAAATTTCATGACTGTAATAATGTCGTTAAAAAGGGTCAAGTTTGTATTGGAAGCAACAAAATATGAACTGGTTTTGTAGCTTATTCCTACATCTATCTGCTTACACATCAGGATCTTTTGGAGTAGAACCGTCGAATCCAGTCATTTGTTAACTATGTGTTTAATTCAAATTAATAGTGTGACCAATTTCGTATATTTAGATTTGTCATTTTTTCCAGTGTTCTCTTAACAACGGCCGAAAGTTAAAGTGTATAACAGTGTTAATATTGGAATATACACTTCACCACTACCAATTAACTAAGTCTTATATATTTGGTTGTTGCTATAAACAAGAATGTATGGCAATAATTTTGTGTGATTTGTCAAATATATAAATATATTAAATGCTGTTCTACTTCAACTTTAATACATTTGCTTTATTCAAACACAACAGTTAGATATTAGAAACTATTATTTAATCAACAACATTGTTAAGTTTCACATTACAAAAGAACCAATTACTAAAATAAAAAGGTAGATATTTCATTAGCATATGTAACAAATTACATTCCAAGTTAAGTCCAAAAAAATGAAATTAATCTCAAAATTGATGTGCAAAACATAGTTATATTTTTTGTAAATGATATTATTTATTCAGTTGGGTTCACAAATAAAACAATTTTTCATTTTTTAAATTTAATACAAACTTATAATCAAATATTAATACAGGGGTTCCAATTGAAAAAAATTGTAGATGACTTCATTAATTGAAAGTATTATACATTATATTTGAAAAGACATTAGATTGCAAGCAAAATTCAACATGTATTGCATTAAAATTGTTTATTTAGCTAATAATGAACCATATGTATTATGTCTTATATGTTCATGTAATGAATTTATGTGTTACTTTATAGCACAAGATATTAAAGATGAACAAAATAATACACTGTAATTTACAAAAATGTTATTCAGTTTATTATTCATCACTCTCACTTTCATATCCATTACTATTACTTTCATATTCATCACTCCCACTTTCATCTGATGAACTAGTGTTGACAGTGAAACACATATTTTCCACCACATCATCTAATAGTCCATCATTCCTCCACATTTCCTCAGCTATATGGTACACATGGTCGCAGTGTTTGTTCCATTCCGAAGAACCAACTTCATCAAAGGCTGCTCGAACTAATTGTTCTATTTGAGTAGCACGTTGAGAAACATTTTTCATTGCCACTTTACGTTTAACGCTACTCCATATTAGCTCAATCGGATTGAGGTCACAGTGATATGGCAGTAACCGTACCACAGTATGTCCATGTTTTTTCAACAACTCATCCACATAGTATGTTTTAGAATGGTTGAAACGTTTGATGAGATCCAGAAGTTCTGCTTTAATCATATCATTTGTTGTTGAGATGCCATTTGTTTCAAGCTTCAGAGTTGATTGGGTTGGTGGCTTATTAATTTGAACACTGTGGTAAGGGGCATTGTCCATAATCACAATAGCATTAGGAGGTAAGTTTGGTATTAGTTGTGTTTCTAACCAGTTCATAAAATTTGTATGGTTCATATCATCGATTTGCTTTTTGACTTGAAAATTAGTAGTCCACTCTTCACAAACCCATAACGTCTACCAGCGTGTACTATTATGTACCGTTGACCAGCTCAGTTGGATGTATACACTCCAGGTTCATCTTCCGATTGCCAGCATTTACTAACGCCATATGATGGATGGATATAACAGGTAACAGGTAACACAGACCTCTCCGCGAGATCTCTGAGAGGTTATAATTAGGATCTTATGCGAACTCCTATTGCGAGGTCCCGGTGATCGCTATGTGCTGTAGCTAAACGAAATTCTCACTGGTGACTCCAGGAGAAATCTCGGAGAGCTCACATTCAATTTTCCAGGTTTCATCTTATTGCGAGTTCCTAAAGTTATCTCGAACGTAACTTGAATAAGAAATTCTCATTGCGAGTTCCTAAAGTTATCTCGGATGTAACCAGAACAAGAAATTCTCAATGCGAGTTCCTAAAGTTATCTCGAATGTAACTGAAATAAGAAATTCTCGCTGCGAGTTCCTAAAGTTATCCCGAATGTAACCAGAACAAGAAATTCTCACTGCGAGTATATGGTATTTATCTATGCAGTTATGTTTACATTTACACGCGCCATTTAGTTTTAGTTATAGTGGCGTCCAGGTGGCGTCTGGCGATTACTGTTCTGTTTATTATAAAGATAAAGAGATAATTATTGGTTTGCATAAATATATTTGTTTTGTGTGAATTTGACTGGATAGGTAACAAGGTAAGTGCAGTTTTTCACAATATTCTCATTTTAAAAAGGGTGTATTTGTTGTGTAGGCCTACTAATTGTACCTACTGTTAATTTGGCCGCCATTTTAGATTCGTGCTGATACCCAACAACCGCCAAAAAGGAATTCATTCGTTCAAATTATATAATAGTTTATCCATAGTTCCTAGGGGATTTAATTGGCGTATGGAGAAGATGTATTGTATATTCAGTCCTAAAGGGAAGAGAAAATTCCACAGACTTACATTTTACTTAAATTAATTAAACGCTGCATGTTCTCCATTGATAATTAGAATCCTATTTTGATATTTTTATAGAAGTTGTATTTCAATGGAATTGGGGGTTCTGGTCCCAAGGATCATCATGGACGCATGTTCAAGAACATTTTTACAAATGAACTAGGAATGAAATGCTCATGGAAGGGACAAAGAGGCAACATACGATTGGAAAATATGAACTTTATGTGTAAGTAAAGTTTCAGACTAGTTAATTTGTTTATTGGTACAGTATAATTTGTAATACTCTTATCCCATTCATTTTACCTATTATGATGACCATTTGTGTTGATTTGTTCATTTACAAAGTATAATGTTCACAGAGGAAAGTTAATTATTTAAAATTGGAGATAGATTGGTATGTTGTAAATGAACATTTTTCCGGTAATGATTATAAAACATTTCCATAAAAATTGTAGCGGATTTTTTGCTCTTCACAATTTCCATTTATTTAATTTGTATTTTATAGAAAATAACATAACATAATTAATTGTGTTGTTTTGGTGTATGCATTTGTATTTTTCTAGATGTACTGAAACAGACATGGAAAACCACTGACAAAGAATTTGAGATATTTTCCCAAGATTGGTTGAGACACTGTTCACAAAGAAAAAAAAGGGAGGATTTAAAAAATAATTAAAATTAGTCAATATGGAGAATGGTAAGTCAATGTTTCCTTTGTAAATGTATTAATAAAGCTCATATTCAATAGATTCAAGCGTGATACCTGATATGAGCACAGTTTTACCTCACACAAACATGTTTTAATACCTTGACACCGTATTTTACTAGCACTGTTTCTGGGAAAGATTAAAACTATGTTTTTTTATGGTATTATCCTACTTGAATACTAGTTGCGTTAGGATTAATTACTAGAACCAACAGTCTGTTAGTGCTAATTTTGACTAACCAAAGCTACCTTTGAATCTATATCCTTATATTCACAACTTTATGATTAAGCATGGCTACACAAGTAGGATTATACATATAGGACAATTAAGTATTGATCTTCTCCTAAAGATAATGACATAGTTAACAAAACTCGTGTCGCGGTAATGGAAAATTTGTTTTGGTGTTTGTTAAAACTGTGCTTACAATGATTATCGTGCCAAAGGTTCCAGTATGATATCCGAGATATCCAGTATGCCAAATCAAATTGTTTTTTTATATTGAAATCATAGCTATACAGAGTTGTGATGTTATTATTATAAATATGTGTTGGTGTGTAAACATTTCTTATTTTCAACCAACACTCTGAGGGGTATCGAAAGAGCAATGAAATATATATTTTTTGTATTAATATCCCGAATATTATGGTTTACCATTTGCTTTCAGGTCCACACCGAAGGTGATAGCTAGCAGCTCATTTCTTTTTATTTCTTTCTTTTCTTTTTTGTGTATATTAAGTTTTTATAAAATAAACTTAAATTAGTTCATTGGTTGTTTCAACATTCATCCTCTCTTGTGGTCATAATAATATAGTATTCTGATCTTGATATTCAGTTTCTCCCACGAGCTCTCAAAGAATCTGCTGGATGTATATGATCATTTTTCTACTTTTAAAAGATAAACTTTAGTCACTATCGTACATCGTACCTCCTGGTAAGTTTTACATGTTGAAAAAGAAAACATTCATAATAAAATGGAAACATATTTTTTTACAATTATAAAACAATCTGCGGCTAAACATTAAAGTTAGTATTGATAATATCTAATAGAAAACAACTAATTCCTCGCCACAATGGCACACTGGGCATTGAGGATATAGTGAAATCTTGCTTTTAACCTGATCAAATCTGATGGTGTAAATTTGCATTCTCATTCAACTTTTTATTCAGTCATGATTGAGAAAGTTTTTAAATCGAATATCTGAAGTAAAATGCAGATTTTTTCAGGTGAAAAGTTAGGTATTTACAATATCGGATGTCGCTGTCCAGCATATGCCATAGTAACGGGGAAGTAGTTGTTTTCCATTAGATTTTACAAATAGTAACGTTTTTCCCAATTCTGAAATTATTTTTTTCAATTCAATAGTTTCCTTTTTCAATATAGAATATCTTACACTAGTCTCAATGCGAACTCTTGAAGACCACGCCAGAAGCATTGCATGCGAATATCGCAAAGTGACCTCTCATGGATCTCACAAAAGGCTATATATGTGAATTTCCTACAGAACTCGCCAGAGGCACTGCCTGCGATGATCACACAACGAGCTCACAGAGATGTCTATATGAGCAATAAATGAGAATTTCCCAAAGTAGTAGTAACAAGATGTCACAGAGAACTCGCCAGGGTGTATTGTTCGGGAATTTCCACATGAGATATCTCTAAGACTTCGCTGAGAATATCCCGGCGGCGGACATTTGGAGGAGATATAGAACTCTCAACAACCTCTCTGAGAGGTAACAAAAGTTTCTTAAAAAGAGATCGCGGGGATATCTTTAGGACCTCTTTGTGTTGCCTGGGTGGCTTCTTGTTGTGACCAAGAGCATCATTATCCCTCAACCTTCTTAAATAACGAGCCCGCCAAGCTACAATATCATTACGTTCCATCAAAGTTTTTCTTTTATTGTGGCATTTTTTATACTGAAATCCAATATTTTTTAAGTGCTTTCTTAAGGTGACTGGACCACCAGAGTAATCTACTTTATTTTTCATTTTATTTACCAGAATATTTATTATTGGAACTTGTTTATCAACCGTATATCATTCATGTACGGTTCTTTTCAAAAATGACCACACACCAGCAGCTTTCTGTCTACCAAAAAATTCCACAACGTTTTTAATAACATTGCGAGCTTCACTGTGGACTGTTTTTCTTGATTTTGTGTACATTTTGTTGAGGAAAATTGAACTGAAAGAAAAACGAACATTATTAGGCCTGATAAATATTAAATGACTGGTTATTGTGTGTTGTTCTAGGTTTTGTTTATTAATTATAATTATAGTACATACCTTACTATGTTAATTATCAAATTAGTCTTAATAAAGATTGATTGTCCTGTAATTTATGAAGCAAATAATAACGTATAAAAATATAGAAGCAGATTATAAAATAACAGCTGACATCAAATAGAATGCAGTCCAGTGTTGCCGATGTAAAAATAAATATTATCCCAACTTAAAATTCAAATTATCAGAATTTGTCAAAATTACCAAAAGGACACAGTGTTGTCTAAATAAAAGTCTGCGACCCTAGTCAATATTGAAAATCCCCCAAAACAATAGCTGTTTTATATATTATCCTCTCTGCAAAACACTGGAAAAACTATTTGGTTAGCGAAATTGTCTAAAAATCGGATAATTATTCTCACATTGACAACACTGATACAGACACTAAAATTGATGTATATTGATGAAATCACTCGGTCATATTATTTCGATTATGTTAACAATTACTAATGTACAATCGTTAACATTGGCTCCTGATTGGCTAGCTGCGATGACCTTTGTTTTAGTTCGCATATTTTCCGGGGCTCTTGTTTGCTTCTGAGGACTGTATATGGTAAGATTTCGCTATATAAATTGCTTCTTCCTAACTCCCTCAATACTTGAAAATATAGACTCAAAATTTGGTCGAATATGTAGAATTTTCCGCTAAATCCAATGGTCAAGACTAGAACGTTAAAATATCTCATTAAATAGTCGAGTTATGAGTATTTTTTGTTTTGAAAAGTGGATTTTCGAAAATTTCATGACTCTATTTGAAGGCGAAATAATGATTTTATCAAAAAACTCATTGTTCCAGCCGAGTTTTCGACCCAAAAGACCTCTTATTGCGGATTTTTAGCATTTTTCATTTTTTTGGCGAAAATTTAGTACCAAGGTAAGGTATATGGGAAGATTTCGCAATATAAATTGCTTCTTCCTAACTCCCTCAATACTTGAAAATATAGACTCAAAATTTGGTCGAATATGTAGAATTTTCCGCTAAATGCAATGGTCAAGACTATAACGTTGAAATATCTCATTAAATAGTCGAGTTATGAGTATTTTCTGTTTTGAAAAGTGGATTATCGAAAATTTCTTGACTCTATTTGGAGGAGAAATAATGATTTTATCGAAAAACTGATTGTTCCAGTCGATTTTTCGTCCCAAAACCATTTATTACGGATTTTTAGCAATTTAAATTTTTTTTTTTTTCGAAAATTCAGTACCAAGGTGAGGCATATGGGAAGATTTCGCGATATAAATTTGCTTTTTTCTAACTTCCTTAATACTTGAAAACATCGACTCAAAATTTGGTCGAATATGTATAATTTTCCGCTTAATCGATTGGTCGAGACTGGACGTTCTATTCCCCCAAATAGTCGAGTTTTGAGTATTTTTTTTTTGAAAAGTGGATTTTCGAAAATTTCATGACTCCATTTGGAGGCGAAATAATGATTTTATCAAAAAACTGATTGTTCCAGTCGATTTTTCGTCCCAAAAAACCTCTTAATACGGATTTCTAGCAATTTAAATTTTTTTTTGTCGAGGGGTTTATTTCCATGGTATATGGGAAGATTTCGCAATATAAATTGCTTCTTCCTAACTCCCTCAATGCTTGAAAATATAGACTCAAATTTGGTCGAATATGTAGAATTTTCCGCTAAATCCAATGGTCAAGAATAGAACGTTGAAATATCTTATTAAATAGTCGAGTTATGAGTATTTTCTGTTTTGAAAAGTGGGTTATCGAAAATTTCATCAAAAAACGGATTGTTCCAGTCGATTTTTCGTCCCAAAAAAACCCATTATCACGGACTTTTAGCATTTTTATTTGTTTTGTCCGAAATTCAGTTCCAAGGTGAGGTGTATGGGAAGATTTCGCGAAATAAATTGCTTCTTCCTAACTCCCTTAATACTTAAAAACATAGACTCAAAATTTGATCGAATAAGTAAAATTTTTCGCTGAATCGATTGGTCAAGACCAGAACGTTCTATTTTTCCAAATAGTTGAGTTATGAGTATTTTTTGTTTTGAAAAGTTGATTTTCGAAAATTTCATGACTCTATTTGAAGGTGAAATAATGATTTTATTGATGAAATAAAACAAATTAATTTGTTTAAATCTTCATTATTTATTTTGAACTGACGTTCAAATTAAAATTAGTGACGCGTTTCGCTACACAGTAGCTTTTTCAAACTAGTGAAGCTACAATGAAAAACTTTTAATTTATATAGTGCCTTAATACGGAATTCTAAGATATTGACAAAAGTATTAAAAATGGGGATAAGTACAAAAAGTGCCTAAATACGGAATTCTAAGATATTGACAAAAGTATTATAATATATAATTTAAATATTGTTCTTTCAAACCTCGATTTTCTATTAAAAACTCAACGGAATTAATCAATAATATTCAAGATATAAAATTACCTCACAATTCTAAATTCATATCGTTCGATGTAACTAATCTATTCCCTAGTATACCTCCTAAAGAAACTTTGACTCTTGTTGATAATTTGCTCACGTATAATAATGTTAACCCTATAATTCATTCTGACATAATAAATTTATTAAAAGTTTGCTTAAACCAAAATTATTTTCATTTCAATGGAGAGATTTATAGTAGTAAAGATGGTTTGATTATGGGCAACCCCCTCAGTCCCCTATTAGCTGATATTTTCATGGATAATATAGAAAAAATAATTCATAAACACCCCCTTAGTAAAAAATTTATATACTGGCACCGTTATGTAGATGACATTTTAGCGAGCTTCACTGGCACTACTAGACAACTAGATAGCTTCATTACTTATATTAACTCAATTCATAGCAATATAAAATTTACCGTAGAACATGAAGAAAATAAGTCTATAAACTTTTTAGACCTTACAATTTCAAATATAAACAATAAACATGATTTTTCTATATTTCGCAAACCATCACATACAGACATTACAATTCATAATAGTTCGGTCCACCCATTTAGTCATAAATTAGCAGCTTTCAATAGTATGATTCACAGACTTTTAACAGTCCCATTAAACAATAATAATTTCAACAAAGAACTAAATATCATTAAACAAATAGCAGTTAATAATAATTACGATCCAAACTTAATTGACAATATCATAAATAAAAAGATAAAGAAACGCACTTTAGAACAAGTATATCCTTCAGATAAAAATAAAAATAATCAATTTAAAAGCTTAACATACTTTGGAACACCATCCTTAAAAATCAAATCATTTTTAGAATCTTTAAATATGAATATTTGCTTTAAAACTGACTACAATTTATCTAAATTCATTAAAAATAACAAATCTAAATCCTCAAAATTAAGCAAGTCAGGTGTTTATAAATTAAAATGTGGTAACGACAACTGTGACAAAATGTATATCGGTAGAACTTTTAGGAACTTTAAAACTAGAATTTCAGAACACAAACGCAGCTATGACAATAACAAATTAGATTCCAACTATTCAAATCATCTTTTAACAAACCAACACACTTTCGACTCAAATTTTGAAATTTTGCATGTAGAACCCAAATCCTTTAAATTAAATCTTTTAGAAGCCCTCGGGATTAACAAAAACAAATATTCCGGTAATCTGCTCAACGACCAAATAGATATCAATCATTCTCCCTTATTAAACCTTTTTACCTAGAAAATGTGATAGTTGTTGATCAATTTCCCAGGTACCTTTTTTCAGTACCTTTGTAACTTTCTTAGAATCCCGTATTTAGACACTTTTTGTACTTATACTATTTAAATATATTATAATACTTTTGTCAATATCTTAGAATTCCGTATTTAGGCACTTTTTGTACTTATCCCCATTTTTAATACTTTTGTCAATATCTTAGAATTCCGTATTAAGGCACTATATAAATTAAAAGTTTTTCATTGTAGCTTCACTAGTTTGAAAAAGCTACTGAGTAGCGAAACGCGTCACTAATTTTAATTTGAACGTCAGTTCAAAATAAATAATGAAGATTTAAACAAATTAATTTGTTTTATTTCATCAGTAGTATGGATCTTCATCAAGTAAAAGCCTCATCTATTCAATTAATGATTTTATCAAAAAACTGATTCTTCCAGTCGATTTTTCGTCCCAAAAACCCCTTATTACGGATTTTTAGCATTTTTAATTTTTTTTGTCGAAAATTTAGTTCCAAGGTGAGGTGTATGGGAAGATTTCGCGATATAAATTGCTTCTTCTTAACTCCCTTAATACTTGAAAATATAGCCTCAAAAGTCGTATATGTAAAATTCTCCGTTGAATCGATTGGTCAAGAGTAGAACGTTCAAATATCTCTTCAAATAGTCGAGTTATGAGTATTTTTTGTTTTGAAAAGTGGATTTTTGAAAATTTCATGACTATTTGAAGGTGAAATAATGATTTCATAAAAAAACGGATTGTTCCAGTCGACCTTTCGTCCCAAAAAATCCCTTATTACGGATTTTTAATTTTTTTTTGTCCAATATTTAGTTCCAAGGTGGGGTGTATGGGAAGATTTCGCGAAATATATTGCTTCTTCCTAACTCCGTTAATACTTGGAAATATAGACCCAAGAAGACGGTGGGGTTGCTAGTGAAGGGACGGAGCAGGGCAAGGGAAGTGGGGGTGATGGTTAAGGGAAGGAGAATTCGCATGGAGGAGTCTGTGAAATACCTAGGGGTGTGGTTGGATAGCCAATTATCCTTCAAAACCCATATGGTAAAGGCGGCAGAAAAGGGTAAAGTGAGGGCAGCATGGCTGGGGAGATTGATGTGTAATGTGAAAGGGCCGGGAGAGTGGAAGAGGAGGGTAATTGGTAGGACGGTAGAGCAGAGTATGCTGTACGGTGCGGAGGTGTGGGGTGAAAGAGCGGGGGTGAATGCGAGGGTTAGGCCACTTCTGCGGGTGCAGAGAGGGATACTGCTGAGGGTGGTGCAGGGGTACAGGACAGTGGGTGGACTGGCAGCAGCGGTGCTGGTAAGGTCCTACCCATTGGACGTGTTGGCTAGAGCTAGGAGCAAACGCTGGAGGGGTGCGACCAAAGAAGAGGTACGGGAATGGATGGAGGAGGAAATGGAGAGAAGGTGGGTGGAGTATGAGGGCGCGCTAAAAGGAGCGATTAGGAATAGGAGAGATTGGATGGACCGGAAATTCGGGGAGGTGAACTACTTCTTGACACAAGTGCTCACTGGACATGGGTCGAGAGTAGGGTACCTCCACAAGATTGGGAAACGAGAGACTGGTGTGTGCGAGAGGTGTGAAGTGGAGGATGATGTGGGACATGTGTTTAGATGCTGGAGGAACGAGGAAGTGCTGAAGAAGTTGGAGAGGAAACTAGGGGAGGCGGTGTACTGGGAAAACATGGTGGAGATAATGTTGAGGGGGGAGGAGGAATGGATGGAGGTGAGTGGAGTAGTAGAGAGCATGGTAAGGGGGAGAGAAGGACTCGATATGGCATGAGAGGCAGGAGTGATAGGAGGGAGAAGATGACAGTGTGAGCGGAGAGTGTGCGAGGGACCGCCGCCTGTCTCGAAGTATGCTAGGGTAGTGATTCCGAGGCGGGGGTAACGGCGAGTTTGAGGTGGGTTTGGTAGGTAGGCATCTCCTTGGGGATGAGTCCAACACTGTTTGGGTCCTGGACCCATTCGAACATGAGTTTCCCATCTCGGCCCGAAAACAAAAAAAAATAAATAAAAGACCCAAAATTTGGTCAAACATGTAAAATGCTCCGCTGAATCGATTGGTCAAGACTAGAATGTTCAAATATCCCTTCAAATAGTCGAATTTGGAGTATTTTTTGTTTTGAAAAGTGGATTTTTGAAAATTTCATGACTCTATTTGAAGGCGAAATAATGATTTTATCAAAAAACTGATTATTTCAGTCGATTTTTCGTCCCAAGAAAAACCCTTATTACGGATTTTTAGCATTTTTAATTTATTTTGTCGAACATTTAGTACCATGGGAAGATTTCGAGATATAAATTGCTTCTTCCCAACTCCCTAAATACTTGAAAATATAGACTCAAATTTGGTCGAATATGTAAAATTTTCCGCTGAATCGATTGGTCAAGACTAGAACGTTCAAAAGTCTTTTCAAATAGTCAAGTTATGAGTATTTTTTGTTTTGGGAAGTGGATTTTCGAAAATTTCATGACTCTATTTGAAGGCGAAATAATGATTTTTTTTGTCGAAAATTCATTACCAACGTAGGTAGGTAGGTTAATACTTGAAAATATAAACTCAAAAGTCGATCGAATATTTAAAATTTTCCGCTGAATCGATTGGTCAAGACTAGAACGTTCAAATATCTCTTCAAATAGTCGTGTTTTGAGTATTTTTTGTTTTGAAAAGTGGATTTTCGAAAATTGCATGACACTATTTGAAGGCGAAATAATGATTTCTTCAAAATACGGATTGTTCCAGTCGATCTTTCTTCCAAAAAAACCCCATATTACGAATTTTTAGCATTATTAATTGTTTTTGTCGCGAATTTAGTTCCAAGGTGAGGGAAGATTTCGCGATATAAATTGCTTTTTCCCAACTCCCTTAATACTTGGAAATATCGACTCAAAATTTGGTCGAATAAGTAAAATTTTTCGCTGAATCGATTGGTCAAGACTAGAACGTTCTACCTTTCCAAATAGTCGAGTTATGAGTATTTTTTGTTTTGAAAAGTGGATTTTCGAAAATTGCATGACACCATTTGAAGACGAAAGAATGATTTCATCAAAAAACGGATTGTTTCAGTCGATCTTTCGTCCCAAAAAACCCCTTATTACGGATTTTTAGCATTTTAGTATAATTTTCCGCTGAATCGAAGACTAGAAAGTTCAAATATCTCTTTAAATAGTCAAATTTGGAGTATTTTTGTTTTAAAAAGTGGATTTCCGAAAATTTCACGACTCTTTTTGAAGGTGAAATAATGATTTTATCAAAGAACTGATTGTTCCAGTCGATTTTTCGTCCCAAAAAACCCTTTATTACGGATTTTTAGCATTTTTAATTTTTTTTGTCGAAAATTTAGTTCCAAGGTGAGGTGTATGGGAAGATTTAGCGATATAAATTGCTACTTCTTAACTCCCTTAATACTTAAAAATATAGACTCAACATTTGGTCGAATATGTAAAATTTTCCGCTGAGTCGATTGGTGAAGACTAGAACGTTCAAATATCTCTTCAAATAGTCGAGTTATGAGTATTTTTTTTGAAAAGTGGATTTTCGAAAATTTCATGACTATTTGAAGGTGAAATAATGATTTCATCAAAAAACTGATTGTTCCAGTCGATTTTTCGTCCCAAAAAAAACCTCATTACGGATTTTTAACATTTTTAATTTTTTTTGTCGATAATTTAGTTCCAAGGTGAGGAGTATGGGAAGATTTCACGATATAAATTGCTCCTTCTTAACTCCCTTAATACTTGAAAATATCATCTCAAAATTTGGTCAAATATGTAAAATTTTCCGCTGAATCGATTGGTCAGGACTAGAACGTTCAAATATTTCTTCAAATAGTCTAGTTATGAGTATTTTTTGTTTTGAAAAGTGGGTTTTCAAAAATTTCATAACTCTATTTGATGGTGACATAATGATTTTATCAAGAAAATGATTGTTCCAGTCGATTTTTCGTCCCAAAAAGCCTCTTATTACGGATTTTTAGCATTTTCACTTTTTTTGGTCGAAAATTTAGTTCCAAGGTTGGTAGGTAGGTTAATACTTGAAAATATCGACTCAAAATTTGATCATCATGATCAATTCATCAAGAATTTCCTTAGAAATAGAAGCTTCCGTGTAAGGATGAACGGGATTTTCGCTAAATCAAAAACTCTAAGTAACGGAACCTCTTAGGGGTCCGTTATCAGCGTTTCATTATTTTTTATTGCAATAAATAATGTAATTAAAAATATTCCAACCCTCAAAAAGGGAAACTATTTGCAAACGACTTGGTTATATATGTCAGAGGCAGGAACACCGAGTTTATGAGAAGTGAAATACAAAAAGAAATACATCGTCTAGAGTATTGGTTTAAAAATTCAGGAATTTGTTTTTTCTCCTCAAAAACCAAGTGCATGATGTTCAGTAAACGCCAACTACTCTTCTTTCCCAACAAAAAACTGCTCAACACAACTCTGTTACAACTTTGTTAACACGATATCGTGGTGATGACACTCGTCTGTAAACTCTCCTGGGAGCCGCAATCTACCAACGGATATATATTACGATCTCTATCAGGCAGAACCTGGGGAGCGGATTCTACCTGCCAGCTCTCGATTAGATTACGGTTGTACAGCCTACACCCCAGCACTCGATTATAATATAACGGCACCGTTATATTTCAACCGAGGCGTTATTTTTGACAGTTCTCTCTGATAAATGCTTATAACGGAACCGCCAATGTAACCAACCGTAATCTTTGTTTACAGGTTCCGTTTTACTTGACATAATCAAGCTAAAATATAGTCAGTGCTCAACGACTGGTTAAATTGTCATTATTGTAAAACTGTTAAAAGTTCTTGATAATATTGTTAAAATTACTGTTGAAAATAATTGAAAGGAAACCTTATTAATAACTTTCCATCTTTTTTTTATTAAAATAATACCTTTATTTTCCATAAAATATTTTTTTCTACGCCCATGTCCGTAAACATAAAAAATCGCACTGTCAACATTCCTTGTAAGTGACATTTAACAATAACATGCACTTAATGATATCTCATAACACACACGTGCATTTGGATAAGGAAACTTAAATTTCTTTGTTTAATCAAATTACAATCAAATTTTTATCTACCTACTACTTTATTTGGTCTATTTACATAAATTTAGTCAATTGGAAAACATAAAAGCTTTTAGCATTAGTGAAATACATTTTAGATTAAAAGAGTAATGCCCCTAAATGTCGGCAACACATTATACAATTTCTCAAAAAATAAGTCGCGATTTTTAGCATGATATGGAAATAAACGTCATGTCATTTATGCTGTCAATTCTTGTAACAAAATATAGTATCTTCTACAATGGCGGGAGACTATGTGAATCACTCTCAAAAAAATATAAATGACAACGCTTTACGAATATCGGAAGCGATTACCAATTATCAATATTCATCTTCTGATGTATCATGCAGTACTACAGTTATAGATAACCGTTTGTCACCGTCAAGTAATAAGGCACCAACGACTTACAATCATTGTTCAATTGTTATAAAAAACTATTATAATAACGTTTAAATAATTGCGATTTCCTTTATTTCATAGAAGAAAATAGACGGGCGTAGAAAAAATATAGTACGTTACTCGAGTTGTAATCCCATTACGCACTCGTGAAATTTACGCTCTCGCCGCTTCGCGGCTTCGTGCGTAAACTTTTTCACTTCATGCGTAATGGGTTACTCACAACTCTTGTTACGTAATATACTATTATTCAAATTTGACATTTCATTTAAAAGATTTTAAATGTTTTCAAGAACGACTTTGTAATAAATTATCAAATAAAATACAATAAAAAAGTAAAACTAATTGTATTTTTGCTTAATAATAGCTATTTATGATATTAGTGTTACGATACTAAAGTATATCCATCGAACAAACAGAGCGACCCAAACAACGATATAGATGCGTGATCAAAGTATGCCTTTGCATCTATTGGTTAAAATAAATATGCCTCCACGCGCTGGCCAATCGGATTTAACTGCAATCGGCCGGTAGAATTCATTGTCTTTGGTACATCCATACAGAGTCGGAGAGATCACGTGCACTATGCATGATATTGTTTTGGAACACTCCGTTGCTTGGATGGACGGAGTATAAATATAAATATACTTAAAATTATGCGATTAGAAAATAGTTGTTTGATAATAAAACGAATGTAATAAGTTGACTTATAAAAGTATAATATTAGTATTGATATTCGTAGCAGTGATGATCCATCAATAAAAATTTGGATTAGAAGTGTGCATGTGTCTGCTAGCCCGGCATATCTACAATAGAATTTTGACCATTGATGTAATTAGCCAATGTGTTAATTTATTTTTGAAAGTTTCATAGGCGAATTTCCAGTTTCAAATTTATTGGCAAAACATTGTATAGTTTCTGTCCCACATGTAGGAAAATACGCTGTCCAATGGACTTCTGAGACTTAGGGAAAACTATATCGAAATTTTCTCGATATCTTGTTGGATAAATGTATGTTTTGTTTATATCTATAGAGCTATTTTTCACTAAATATAGAAATGAGGTTTTGTAGAATAGATTTCTAATATTCAATAGGTTGGTATTTTGGAAAAGCAGATTCGATGAAAACTGTCGATTTAATTTGTACATTATTTTTATCATTCTCTTCTGTGCTATTTCTAAAGGTTTAATATTATTAGAGTATGCACCACCCCATCCGATTATGCCATAATTTAGGAGTGATTGTACCAAACTGAAGTACCTACATGGATTTCATATTTTTTTCGTCTAGTATGAAAGTCATTTGTTTGAATAAATACATCAATGATCTAAGTTTTTTAGTTAAATTTTGAATTTGAAGATTCCATTTTAGGTTATTATCAATAGTTATACCTAGGTATTTTGTGCTGGTTGTGGTCTGAATATTATACGTATTATTTCTGAAAGGTAGATGTATGTCTAATTGTTCAGTGTTTGGGAGACCATTTTTATAATTTGAAAAAGGTAGATATTTATATGAATTTTTAATTTATGGTGTTGATATGTATTCTAATTTATTTGTTGTAATATATTTATTTGAGCGCCAATTAATATGAATTTTAATTTAAATTTTAGTGATATCATACATCACTCACCTTTTATGATGACTCTTCACCTCAGGTTGGGTTCATGGGCCTAATGCTCACTTAGTTTCTTTTTTATTGATTTATTTTTAACATATCCTCAGGCCGGTCCTGTGTCCTTGCCCTTGAATAATAGGAACTATCTAACTGTGAAGCAGTTTTGCCAACTTTATAGGGAGAAAACTCTTTATATTTGAAATTTATGAAATATTATTTAATTTATTTTCTAATGAGCGGCGTATTTATACAGAATTGATAAGTAAGGACATAAGGAACAATTTAAAACACTTATCTAAATGATCTTTCGCTCAAAACATTCTCACTAAATGAAGTTTTTATATCTAATAAATATATGAAATTATGCAACTCTTTTTACATGTACTACTAAAAACCAAAGACAAAATAGAACATCTGTTTCTAACAGATTTTATATACAAAATGGACGATATTGTAATCGTAACGAACAGGAATAAATATCAAGTTTTGGATTTATTCACACGCACGTAAGTTTGATTATTTAATTTATAGTTTATGGAATACCTTTTATCTTGTACTACTTTTTGAAGATTGGATAATTACTTCTTTTCTGTGTTTTAGACCTTTCTGGGCCTTGGAGTCCCTCGTAGAAGTGGCTTCGATATGGCTTCGGGGTCGGCTTGGGAAGATTTTCAGTTCTGCTTACCTCTCGGAGTTTTCACTCATGGTTTATTTGAGGAATTTAATATTTACAGAGGTTTTTTAACATCTGTTTTTAACAGGCACTTGTAAGGAAGGTTAGTAACACAAATTCACTTTATAGTTTCACCTTTTAACATAACGTAGCCTAATTTTAAATCAATTTTTTAACATGAAAAAGCTTATACCTTTCAATTCTGTATTTTTTTTCGTAACTACCCGTTTCTAATCAATAGCAACGTATCTCAAAAAATTTTTAATATTCAACAACCATATGTCTCTTTATTTTTAAGTTTTCCTATATTTGCTGACCAATCAAATTCATTTAATGATTTTTGATTTCTGTTATTTGAGTTGATTATTTTATAATTTGATCTTTTTCTGATATGAAAGTTTATTTTCAATGTCTCCAAATAATTTATTATTGTTTTTATCTTTTAGTTAAAAAATTTTAAAATTATTTGACATCTGTTTTAATTTCAGTTGTCATGTCCTTTCTTCCGTTCGAGTTGACAAATCTAGATTCACACTTTGTTAGATATGTTCATAGGTGTACTTTTTCTATTTTTACCAGTGTCAGATTTTATAACCTAACTAATAATTTTTAATTTTCAGGTTCTTTCTTTTTAGATTTATGATGAGCCAAGAAACTCTTGCAACGCTTTTGAAACTTCTGAAACTATGTGATAGGATTTCAATAAATTAGAGAAAAGTTATAGAGATTCCCGTTTAAACTTTGGGTTGTAAATATTTGTCAGGTGATTTGTTTATATTTTATTTAGATTTTATACTGAAATAACCCTTGTTTGATGTATGTGTTGTATGATTCCACTTTCCATATCAATATACTGTTTTATCCATATCAATGGTGAGAAGGTTGTCATCAAACCATTTTATTATTCTTTGCAAATCCATTTTTAGTTTGGTTCCTACTTCTTCCCATGAGTTTCCATCCAAAAAAAGTACTGTATCGTCGGCATATGAGATTATTGTTCCTTGACATTTTAAATATAGCAGTTCATTTAAATAAATTATAAATAATATGGGACCCAACACTGTTCCTTGTGGTATTCCAAAAGTTATCTCGCTTTGGCTACTCATTGTGTTACTGATCTTAACTAGTTGTTTCCTTTTTTCTAGGTAGCTTTGGAAGAGTGAGAGGGCGGGGCCACGAATACCTATGTCATTTAGTTTGGACAACAGCCCACCGTGACTTACGGTATCGAAAGCTTTTGCCAAGGCAATGAATGTTCCTGCACACGGCCTGCTGCCGTCCAAACTTGAATAAATTTTCTTCACAAGCAAAGCAATTGCGTCACTGGTGGATTTTCCGGTTCTAAATCCAAATTAAAATTGGGATAACATTGTAGTATTATCTAGGAAGTTTACCAACCGTCCTTTCAGAGCCTTTTCAAAGATTTTACTTAGAATAGATATGACACTAATGGGGTGATAATTTTTTGGATCAATTCGATTTCAGGACTCTCCGGATATTTGTGTGGAAAACTGTAAATTTATTTTGGTTATTTTTTTGATTCAAATATTGCTTTAATTGCTCTATATCTGGAACTTCTTTTGTATCTATTTCAAAAATATTAAAATCTCTGATATAATCATCCATGCTCGTTCACCTATTTCTAATTGTTATATATAAAGAGATAAAAAGAAAATTGTTATGGTATCACCCGGAAAAATCATATAATCAATATTTTAATAATTCGGAAAAAAACTAATTCAGATATACATATTTTATTTTCTAATTAAATTTATATTTATTTCTGGTCACGGGAGCCAGTAGCGTTTCTGTTTACCTTCGAACGGGTTTCTACTTTCTTCTTTTCTTGTTCGTCTCTTCTGATAGGCTGTGTTTTTTTTCCAGTGTCGGTGGCTGCTGGAGATGAGAAGGATGGCGGTCTCTGATTTCTGTTGGTGTCAATTGGAACTGTTTTCTCAGTAGCTTTGTAATGGTTTTGTGAAGATGGTGTACCTGGAGCATTATTTGCTTTTTCGAAGGTTTCTACACTGACTGCTGATTGTTCTAAGTCTTCAACACTGTAAATTTTATTGTTCACGTGCAGCTTGTTCTTCTTGATGAAGCAGTTAGTGCTTTTATCTTGCTTGGCAAGGTTTAAATGTTTCTTCAGGATATTATAATCACGTCGTTGTTTAATAGTCAAATCATTTGAGATGGAGATATGTGTACCTTTCAGCTGTTTCGCGTTTGCCAACAATGATGTTTTCTTCAAGTAAGGCACTAATTCCACCTTAATTGGACAGGATTCTTTTTTTCCCAGTGGGTAGTTACTTAAATCAGCCAGCAGTAACTCTATTCCAACAAGTCTTTCCAGTTCCCATGTTATGAATTCAAGTGTGATTTGGCCTGTATGTTTTAGTCCAAATATGACGATGTTTTTTTCTTTGCTTCTCCTCTCCTGAAGTTCAAGTTCTTCTTTTAACAGGTAGTTTTCTTTTTCAAGTTTATTGAGTCTGTTGATAATTTCTTCGACTTTTAATGTCAATCGGACTTCCACTGCCTCTATTATAGATATTAAGTCTAGCTTCTTTTTTTTGATTTCTTCCAAGACCATTCCAATTGTTCCACTCATTTCAAACAACGATACCTTCGATCGTGTATGGACAGCTTTACGGTCAATACACTGTTTACACTGATAATAGAATCTAGAGTTTTTACCGATGGTTTGTTTTCGGTTGACAACAAACGGATATTTTTAAATTCACGTTGTTTTGATTATTTAAATTGTTCGCTTTCTTCTCGTTATATAACATTGCACATTATCAAGACTTTCTCCGTAGATTGGATCACAATAAAATATTTATTTTCATTAGAATTTTGCGAATTTCACTAGCTGTCCACTGCTAAAGCGTACCACACAATCATACAATCACAAAAGTGCTAACATTTCCGCTATGGACGAGAAGATTTCTGCTAATATGAAGGACGAGATTTTTACTATGAGGAACGATATTTCTACTATGAAGACCGAAATATCTGCCGACATCTTATCAATGAAAAATGATATTGCCGCTGAAGTCGAAAATAAAATTTCGCCTCTAAAAGCAGATATTGAGAAAATGGAGAATAAAATAACAACAATTGACGAGAATATTGAGAATAAGATCACAACTATGGACGAGAAGATTGAGAATGAGATCACAACTATGGACGAGAAAATGGAGAATAAGATAACGACAATGGACGAGAAAATCCAGGAGTTAAAGAGAAAAATGACAGATTTAAGAACACAAGGCACGCCAGCAGAAGAAAAAAAGATCGAACAAATAAAACCATGCAAGCCAGTAGCACACTCCAAGAGAGAAGATATTGGCAGTTTTGCCCGAGTCAAGACCCCAACGTTCGACGGAAAGATGTTGTGGACAAATTATGTTAAACAGTTTGAAGCAGCTGCTAGAGCGAATAATTGGTCCGATAAGGAGAAGTCAGTGAACTTAACCATCGCGCTTCGTGGAGATGCCTTAGATGTGATTCAGACGATACACCTTGAAGAAACGGATGACTTCGAGCAGCTGAAGAAGAGGTTGGACATGCGATATGGTCACGAACATCTAGAACACTTGTACCAATCTCAGATGAAGAACCGAAGGCAGAAACGGGGCGAAACTCTTCAAGAGTATGAAGTGGATATCGCCCGACTAGTTCGATTTGCTTATCCATCAGCACCGGAGAACATGTTGGAATGTCTGGGCATCCAGGCCTTTATTGATGGCTTGCGTGACCCTGATATGCAGAGGTCGCTTCGTTTGGCACATCCCAAAACATTAGTCGATGCATTAACTGCTGCTCTTGAATATGAAGCAGCCACGAAGGCTTCGGGGTACAACAAAGTCAGGACCATTCAAGAAGAAGGTGACGAAGAAAGACTTGGCCAGATCGTCAACTTGATAAAAAGCATGGTAGACAAAAGGCCGAAGAAGTTTAGATGCTGAAATTGTGGTGAGCTAGGCCATGTACGCAGTTCGTGAAAGCGCCCTAGGACTCCAGCAAACCAAGGAACCCCTGAACCAGGAAAACAAAAACGGATCGGCCATGAGGGGGCAGCACCGACCCAGGATCGTTCCAAAGACCCTGTCATACTGATAGCATCTCTCAGATGCCGTAACGTCAGTGTATACGTGGATGGCGAAGTGAATGGCAAGAAATATACTCTGCTGGTAGACACTGGAGCAACTAGAACCATGTATGTATGTATGTATGAAAATTGGGATGACATTCACTGAGACCTAAAGGATCTATTGTGCCCCTTCACTTCTACTTAGTTCCTGAAGAAAGTCTCAGAGACTAGTAGCTCCTTTAGTCCTATTTCCCGGAGGAATTTTAGGATATCTGCAGGCTTTAACTTAGGTGAATGTTCCTCTTCTATTCAGTAATCTCCAAGGTGTTGTGCCCTAGTATTCTGAATTGCTGTGCAGTTCGCAAGTATGTGGATGGAGGTTTCTTCTTCCATGCCACAGAATCTACATTCTTCTTCCTCCACTATTTTATACTTTTTCAGGTGCCCATTCAGGCGACAATGTCCCGTAAGGATGCCTGTTGCATTCATTTGATCTCAACAGGTTGTAATCACCCAGAAGAATCTTTGATTGCCTAAGTCCTACTAGATCTTTCCAATGGTCAGATCCTCTCTTTT
Source organism: Lochmaea crataegi (assembly GCA_947563755.1). NCBI lineage: Eukaryota > Metazoa > Arthropoda > Insecta > Coleoptera > Chrysomelidae > Lochmaea > Lochmaea crataegi. The sequence continues at coordinate 33,528,664 of OX387427.1, read as the reverse complement.
CTTCGGCTTTGCCTATTTCTTCCAATATTACATTGGAGCTGATACAGCAAAAGGGTTCCGGCCCCCAAAAGGGTGTTCCAGTCCCCCTCTTTGCTAGTTCATCTGCTATTTCATTTCCTTCTATCCCTGTGTGTCCTGGAATCCACAGTAAGGTGACTATATTGTTCTCGCCTAGTTCATTTAGATGGCCTAGGCATTCTCACACCATTTTGGAACTTATAACACAAGAGCTCAGTGCTTTAATTGCATGCTGGACGATCCGACATTATGATAATCCTTTGCCTTCTATATCCTTTATCAATATTTAACTGGGCACACTTTCTTATGGCGTGAATTTCCGCTTGAAAAATACTCGGGGTTTTTCCCAAGCTATCAGAGTGTTTTGTTCCTGGCCCGTACACTCCTATCCCAGTTCCTTATATTGTTTTGAGCCGTCTGTGTACCATTGAATGGCATTCTTTCCAAGTATGGTAATGGTAGTTGGATCCCATTCCTTCTTGTTGCTTAATTCTTTAACGAATTTCTTTGAAAAGTTATACCTTTTGATCATACCATCTTGTGGCATGTCCTAGGTTTTCTGATTTCTAAGAAGTGAGAAGGTGGTTTTTTTTAATGATTCCCTCTCTGCTTAGTCTGTATCTTGTTCTTTCTGCAACACTTTCCACCGCCATATGTAGTGGTGTGAGGTTGAGAATAACTTCCATGGCTGCCGTTGTGCATGTTCTCATTGCTCCTGTAATGCACATACAGGCAAGTCTTTGAATTTTGGAGAGATTTTCTCTCGTTGTCAATAGGCTAGTTCTACTACTCCAAGCAATGGCTCCATTTTTGCTTTGTATATAATTCCTGTTCGTGTTTGTTCCACAGGAGTTTACTATCTAGAGTTAAACCTAGATACTTGACTTCTTGTCTCCATTCAACTTCGCTCCTATCAAGTTTGATGGTTTTGAGGTTGAGCTTTCTTTTCTTAGTGAAGGCTATTAAGATGGTTTTGGTGGGGTTGATGTTAAGTCCCACTTGCCTACACCAGCTACTTGTATAGTTCAGACCCTTTTGTACGATGTCACAAAGGGTATTTTCGAATTTTCCCCTGGCTGTTATGACAATATCATCGGCATATCCTTGGCAGGATATTCCGAGGTCAGTCAACCACACAGGAGTTCGTCAACCATCAGGCTCCACATTAATGGGGATGCTACTCCTCCCTGTGGACATCCTCTGCTTGTACAGATGGAGACAATGTCTTTGCTCGTCGTCGTCTCTGCTACTCCAGTGGTGAGCAGTTCAGACATCCATTTGGATGTTGTGATGTCTACACCTCTTCTATTTAATGCTCTTTTGACAGCCTCATAATGAGTATTGTCAAAAACTCCTTCTATATCCAAAAAGGCGCATACTACGGCTTCTTGGTTGTCTAGAGCACCTCGGATATCCTCCGTCAGTTGTACCAGTGCAGTCTCCGTAGATCTGCCTGCCCGGTAAGCATGCTGATGCGGGTGGAGAGGTAGTCTCTCTAGGATTTCCGCTCTAATATAATTGTCAATAGCTTTTTCCATCGTTTTGAGCACAAACGATGTTAAACTAAAACCATTTTACGGCCGGAGATAATAAAATTCAAGAAGAAGCTTCTGCCAACGAGGTGCGACTCCGGACCGCAACAGGTGAGAGTGATAATGTTCACGGAGTGACGCCAATCCAATTGGTAATTGGTGGAGAAAAGTTCACGCATACGGTAATCGTAGCTGACATCGAAGTAGACGTGATTCTGGGAATAGACACAATGAATCTACATGGTTTTCATCTAGACTTTAGAAACAGAACCATTAAAGTGGGTTCCGAAGAGGTATTCCTTCGTCCATATGAAGGCAGCACGGTGTTGGCAGCTGTACAGGAAGATACCGTTCTACCTGCACGAAGCGAAACCATGATAGTAGCGCGGCTACAGGGAATCATGGAGGAAGGTACACTGGTTATGATGGAGACATGGAACCACGACGAAGAGGTTGGTAGAGGAGTACTGACTGGAAAAGGATTGGTTACGTCAGCGAAGGAGATCCCAGTACGTGCCATAAACGTGAATTAGGTACCATCAAGAAGTCAACCAGAATTGGATCCTGCGTATCAGTGACATCCATAGTTCGTCAAACAACAACTGACAATTCTAATGACAGATTCGAACAGATGTTGTCAATAGCCGGCCAATCCTTGAATCGAGCTGAGAAAAGGAAAATGAGACAATTTCTCTTGCAGGATCGAGACCTTTTCGTACCAAAAGGAGGGAAAACTGGCAGGACATCAGCCGTCAAACACAAAATCGATACTGGTGATGCCAAGCCAATTAGACAATCAGCTCAAAGACTACAACGAGCGGAGAGAGGGGAAGCTGAAAGAATAATTCAAGAGATGGAGGAAGAGAAAGTAATAGAACCATCCACTAGTCCTTGGGTATCTCCAGTAGTGCTTGTCCATGAAAAGGATGGAACTACCAGATTCTGCGTAGACTATCGTCAGCTAAACAACCTGACGAAGAAAGACAGCTATCCTATGCCTCAAATTGACGATACGCTAGACACTTTAGCCGGCAGCAAACTGTTTTCCACTTTGGACCTGAAGTCCGGTTATTGGCAAGTGGAAATGAACCCAGAAGACAAAGAGAAAACTGCTTTTACCACCGGATCTGGATTATGGCAGTTCAACGTCATGCCATTCGGACTCTGTAATGCGCCCGCGACATTTGGAAGAAAAATGTCTTGAGAGGGCTATTTTGGAAAACATGCCTTGTCTATTTGGACGACATCGTAGAATTGGGGAAGACATTTGAGGAGCACCTGAAGAACTTGGAAGACGTATTCAAACGACTTCAAGCTGCCCAGCTCATGATGAACCCGAAAAAATGTCAGTTATTCCAAAACCGAGTCAACTATCTGGGTCATATTGTGAGCAATGAAGGAGTGGCGGTGGTTCCATAGAAAATTGCTTCCATCAAGCAATAGCTGCAACCTACTGACAAACATCAAGTTAGGAGCTTTCTTGGACTTTGTACATACTATCGAAGTTTCATAAGAAAGTTTGGAGATATTGCCAAGCCACTAACTCGACTCACAGAAGAAACCAGAACTTTTCATTGGGATGAAGAATGTCAAACTGCTTTTGAAACCCCGAAGAGACGTTTAACCACGGCGCCGATACTAGGATATCCGTTAGCAGAGGGAGACTTCATTCTTGACACGGATGCAAGCAACGTAGGGATTGGAGGAGTGCTCTCACAGATCCAAGGAGGACAGGAAAGAGTGCTGGGATATTTCAGTAAAGTTCTCTCCAAACCAGAACGAAACTACTACGTCACGAGAAGAGAACTTTTGGCGGTAGTGAAGTCTGTGGAACACTTTCACCAGTATCTCTATGGAAGGAAATTCTTGATACGAACTGATCATGCAGCACTCAAGTGGTTGATCTAGTTCAAGAATCCCGAGGGCCAGATCGCTAGATGGATTGAACGACTTCAAGAGTACGATTTCAACATGGAACATCGGGCTGGTGTGAGCCACTGAAATCTCGACTTTCTGTCTAGACGGCCGTGCCCAGCAAACTGTTCCCACTGCAACAAGGCAGAATCTAAGAAAGCTGCAGTTTCAAGAACTACAGTTGTCAATGAAGAATGGTCACCCACCAGGATCAGAGAAGATCAGGAGATCCTCACCTGAAGATGATCCGGCAATGGAAGGAAGAAAATCGGCGACCCTCCTGGCAAGAAGTGTCAAGATTTTCACCGACTCTCAAGGCATATTGGGCCTAGTGGGATTCCCTTGTCCTGGAAGAAGGCCTGTTGAAACGAATCCATGAAAACGATGATGGTTCCGAAAATAGAAGAACTGTCTTCCCGAGAACGAGAGTAGCTGAGGTACTGAGAAAGTTACACGACAGTCCATCAGGAGGTCATGTGGGAGTGAAGAAAACCCTTCAGCGAGTCCGTGAAAGGTTTTATTGGACGAACAGCTCCGAAGATGTGAAGGACTGGTGTGAGAAGTGCTACGAGTAATGGACCACATCGCAAGAGAAAGGCACCCAAGAAACAGTATAATGTCGGAAGCCCATTCGAAAGGATTGCTTTAGACATCGCTGGACCATTCCCGACGACAGAAAATGGTTGGTAAATACATCCTGGTTGTAATGGATTATTTCACAATGTGGGTAGAAGTTTACGCCATCCCGAATCAAGAACTGTCGCGGATGTATTGGTGAAGGAATTCATCTGCCGATATGGAGTGCCCTTGGAAATTCACAGCGATCAGGGAAGGAATTTCGAAAGCCATGTATTCCAGGAAATTTGTGACCAGCTGGAAATGAAGAAGACTAGGACAACGGCGTTGCATCCACAGTCAGATGGAATGGTCGAGAGAATGAACAGGACTACTGGAAAATACCTGTCCAAAGTAGACTCCAGCCACCAGAAATATTGGGACTAATATATTTCCTTATTTGCATTGGCTTATCGATCCGCCATCAATGAGTCCACAGGCCAGGAATATTCTGACCCTGCCTTCGAATAATTTATGGGCGCATATGGAGGTACCGGTAAAGCTAGATTTGGAGTCACTACAGAGCAACAACAAGATTTGTTCACACACCCGGAAGACTATTCACTGGCACACAACATACCAGCCAGTATCAAAAACGCACGAGGCTTGGCAAGCGTCTTCCGGAAGAAGTTTGGGCAACTAGAAAAACTTGAAGAACAGATTCCAACCCCTGGCAAGAGAACATTCGTGCATTATTTGTGCATAGGGCGAACGCGGAAGGTACTGTAATTTTCTAGAGTTGAGAAGGACTATATATACGCGGGTTTTTGAGTGCGTGAAGAATTAGTGAAACGGGCAGTAAAGAGTTAGTTCACAGACAGTTTACAGAAGTTCTTAGTAATCGGACAGTGAATGAAATAGTGAAGATAAATAGTGTAATATTCAAGTGGTGAAAATAGATTAGAACTATTATACCGAGTGTAAATAAATTAGTAGACATTAAGTAAAGTGTGTATATAAATTAAGTTTAATACAGTGTGTGTTTCTTCAAATAAATAAATAGTAATTCATAGCAGTGTGTGTAATTTTATCCCACATTTAAAAACTATTTAAATAAATAACAAAAACATTACATTATGGTGAAATTTGATTTTTTCATTAAAAATTGGGTGATCATGTGTGCGAGGAAAAACTAAATACGCCGTTAATGTTATCTATATGTATATCTTGAGTAAAGTTCTTTAAATCCATACATAGTGGGTGAAATTTTCTATATGAATAAAACGAACTAAATTTGAAAACCGGTCCTGCTTTTTTTCTAGTTTCGATAAATCAGTATAAATCAGTAGTGTAACATTTTACCAAAATATGAGACAAATCGAACTTACCGATTAAAAGTTAGGGCAGAAAGGAATTTCAGTCAAAATCTACATTTTGCTCTATACTTATATTAGTAAACAATGGAAACCACACGTTTTAATGGTCATTGATATGTTGTACAGTTCCTCATGACTCGGTCTATATCACAGATTTAAAAGTTATGACCCATATTAAGATACCCATATTTTTACATTCAAGTAGTTTCGTCTGCTGATTAATTAGATTTGATAATCCAAAAAACAATATTGCAATATACTAGAAATCTTTTAAGCTGGGTTAAGATAAAAAGTCTTCATATCATTGAGATAATAAATCTTTATATAGACGTACCATTGATTAGTCTATCTTATTATTGAACTGAAATGTGGTTTTCTGTGAAGGTAAGTTTTGCACAAAGTTATTGTAGTTTGATTTCTTGTGATTACTCTTCACAAGAAGATTAAAAACCGTATGTTATATACCATGTTTATTTAATTCCATTTTTCTTAGTAACCTACAAGAAAAGAACTATTTTCTGTTAATTTCTTGAAATTTTACGCTAAATAGTTTTAGAAATGGGAAGGGAGAATGGTTTAATTTCTTAAATATCTGTATGTTTTATATGTTTCATATTTTGGTAAAGTTTTACACTACTACCACCTAATTAACAACTTATTGATTACAATTAGGACAGAAAATCTAGACGGATCTTTAGAAATTAGTTCGTTATATTCATATAAAAAATTTCACCATGTTATAGTTCTTTTGAAAACTCTAATAACGATTTTGAAAAGTATACAAATTTTAAAAAAACGCGTATTTATTGTTTCCCCACACGATCACTCAATTTTAAAAAATAAAATCAAATTTGACTATAAACTTTGATTAGGTATATACACTTAAGGCTGTGAAATAAAAGTTGAGCAGAATATTTCAAAAAATATAACTTTTCTTGCAAAAATTTAATTTTTAATAACTAATACTACCTCCACTCTTGTTATATTTTTAATACACGGCTCTCAGAAGGTTCAAGTTGTTTGAATAACATTAAAACATCGCCCTATATAATATTTATTCAGTGTTTCATCGGTATTGTCATTTAATGGAATTCTCAAACTCTTGCTCAAAATAAAAAGGTATAGTAATAATAACTTTCATTTTGTAGTTACTGAAACATACAATTAAAATATAATACAAATTGCGAAAAGAGGAAAATATAATGCATGTTTGCATCCTTTGCAACCAATTTTGGTAGCAGTTACTCCACTCGCTTGTTGATACATTCAAAATTAAGTTTTTGAAGGCGTTGACTGCATCTTCTGGGGACTGGAACCTTTGACCAAGCAGTTCATTCTTAATTTCTGGAAAAGTAAAAAAGTCGTTAGGGCTTAGGTCGGGACTGTATGGAGTATGGTCCAACATTTTGAAGTTTTCCTGCTTTAAATAGTCAATTGTCTTTCGGGTTGTGTGGGAACATTGTCTTTGTGAAGGATCATTCGTCAATGGGAGTTGGTTTTGCCACCATCTTTTTGGGACACCCATCAGCCGACTGAAGTTTATTTTCGGGTTCATAAGAGTAATTCTAGGATTCATCACCACTGACAATACTGTATATATTTTCAGTCTCCTTCGTTAAGCCTGTTTAAAGTTTTTTGACACCAATCTACTCTAATTTCTTTCTGTTCTTTGGTCAACAGATGCGCCAACGAGAAACTAATTTTTTACAGATTTATTATTCATATAAAAATTTTTGAATTGTGGTATTTAAATGCCCAATGATGCTCCAATTTCACGATATGTGACATGTCGATCTTCTTGGATCAGCTTACGTACGTTTTCCTGGGTCGCTGCCGTTGTTGGTGGTTCTTGGGTCGTCGCGTCGCTAAGATTATTCCGTCCACGTTTAAATTCTCCATGCCAACGAGAAATTGTCGACTGATATGGTGATTCATTGCTGAAAACAGAAACTGGTTGTATTATTAAAAATATAACACGGGCTGAGGAGGTAATAATTATTACAAATTTTATTTTAGAATAAAAAATTACATTTTTGCAGGAAAAGTTATAGTTATAAGTATATATGGTTCAAACTTCCAATGTACAGTCAGATTTTTTTATTAAAAATTGAGTGATGGTGTGGGAAAAAATGAATACACCGCTTTGATAATCTATTTTTATATAATCTTAAATAATCCTGATTAGAGTTTTCAAACTCCATATACAGGATGAGAGACTGATCCTGATTTTTCTCTAGCTTTTATATATAGTAAAACTCTTCTACCACAATTTTGTGTAGAGTGATATTTTTACTCTTTCATGAACTTTTTCCACTTCTTTCTGACAGTGGCCAGCTTTTTAGGTTCCATCCGGGTTTTCCCTTTCTGCTGTAATATTTCTCCTAATATCTCATCCCAAATCTTCCTGGGCCTATCTCTTCTTTTATTCTCTTGAATTTTCGCTCCCCATATTCTTGTTAATCTAGTCTCCTCCATATGCTGCAAATGTCCCCACCAGTCCAGTTGTCTTTCGTTAATATACTCCAAAGTTGACTGAACTTCCAGTTCTTCTCTCATTATTGTGTTCCTTATCTTTTGTTACTCCTCTTATTCGGCTTAGATACTAAATTTCAGTCTCTTGTATCTTACTCTTTTGTTTTCTACTAAGTATCCAAGATTCACAGCCATGCGCACTGGTCTTTAAACAGATTCAAAGATCTTGAGATTTCCTTTTTATTAATAAAATTTTCATTCATTTCAATTTGTGCAAATAAAACAATGTCGTCTGCATAGGCTTCATTTGTTATTTCAACTTTTTGCAAGATCCTATGTCCTACCATATATTTTCTACATTTATTATTTGTTTTCTTTATGATTTCGTCCATAAGCACAATGAAAAGAAATGGGCTTAATCCTCCGCATTGTCCACTTTGAGTTGTGAACGCTTCTGATCTTCTATTATGGCTTATAACAGTATTTAGATTATTATCATATATTTTTTGTACCATTATTATTGTTTTATTATCTACCCCTCTTTTTCTAATATTATCCACATTCTTCCCCTTGATACCATATCAAATGCCTTTTCTAAATATATGAATACGCATCTCTAGCTTACTTCACCACAAGAAATGTCAGTCAAAATTCACATTTCGCCCAAAATATTAGTAAACAATGGTAACAGACATTTTTTAATTGTCATTTGATATTCCCGGTGGAGCCAAAATACATACAAAATAGGAGTATGTACCTGGTGGACCCATAAGCCGATCTCTCGTTGGTATATCACAAACTATACATCTCATTAGGAGGAGAATTTTCTCACTGAAAGTGAATTCTCTGTAAATGACGTTCAAGTTTCTAGCTCAACCACTAGAGGTCTTTTTTATGAAGACAAATTTAAAAACCGGTTTTCTGTAAAATATGCCTAATAAGTAAAGTAGAAAGAGGCCTAAGTACGTTCTCCGCAATTTCTTTGAAATAAAGGAAGGGGAGGAGTTTCAATGTTTTTATGGATAAATACCTATAACTTTGATTTGAATGAATCGATTTCAGTGAAATTATTCTCATTCGAAGCAGCGTAGATGAACCAATTACTTTCACTACAAAACCATTACATTTAGGTCTGATTGTCAAAGATAGCGGGAACTTTGGAATGATAAAAATTTAAATATTTCTTTTGTTAATTTTTTAAATGGATACACCTAAGTAATTTCAACGGAAACTGAATAAATTAGTAACAAAATTGGTCCACCCGGTAGAGATTCTCATGACTCACCCTGTATGTATAAGTACCGAATCTATTACGTAGCATCTTCATAAACAGTAGTGTTTCGATTAAAAATCCAGATTATTTCAAGCTTGTCTATAATACTACGCAGTAGATTTTTAGTAGTCTATTATCAGATTTCTATTCTATATAATAACCATGCAACACCCAGGAAAACTGCTCACTAGATTTTAATCAATATATAATTTTTATAGATATATTTGTCAAAATGTATCCACTCCATTCGCTTTTTACAACAAATCAATCAAAAAAGTTTTAATTTATCATCCAAAATAATCTATAAATAATTATTGTCATGCACTATAAATATATATTTTTTGTTAATGTGAGAGATGATATTTATAATCTTAAAATCCATCAGAATTTAAGTATTCCAAAAATACACATTCAATTTTTTTTCATCCAAATTAACTACCGATATAGTTAATCTTAAATTGTAAGTCTTATCATATTTACTTTGACAACCTAGCTTACATCAAATATATAGGATTATGGTCTATATTTATGTTACTTTTGTGATCTTTAATTTCTTTGATGCATAACTTTCATTCATTTGGTAGGTGCTGATTTTTTTCTTTTTTAAACTCTTTTGTAATATATGTATACTTGGGACTACTGTAAATTTGCACACATTTCTCAGTAATGGGATTTTCATCTGTTGGTAATATCATTATTATTTGTCAAATTCATATGATGAAATACCCTAACACCTGGTATAATACATAACTGCACATGTCCTTTATACATCATCTTCTGTTTACTCTAAATTGGCCTTCCATTCTTCTACCTTATATATTCTCATCCAGCATAACCTACAATACATCTTATTTTTCCCATAACTTCTGATACCTTATCTTTCCATCCCCTTTACTACCATCCCCCTTTACTACTCTTCCATTTTCAACTGCGCGAGGAAAGATGGAACAAATATTCTTTGTTCCTCAAAATAGGTATAGTTTAATTTTGTCAGTAACTACCACGAAAGGTATGATATTTTGTAATAAGGATAATTAGAGAATAACAAATTTCATTTCTAATATTTTGAAATAGACATTTCTTATAAAACATTTTCGTCCAAGGCTAGTAACACGTGTTTCAAGTTTTTGATGCACCTTGAAATTTTGTGCCATAGTATCGACTGGATAGATGAGCAGGTAAGCAGGTGTTGGCTTGCCCTACCTGGGGAGACCAGGTACTGCGCATAGGAGAAAGGTGTAAAAAAATGTTGCCCAAAAAAGTGTTTGTTTCAGAGGCCAGCAAACAGAAATCTAAATTCAATATCACATAAAATACAAAAATTAATAAGGCAGACACTTTTGAGGGGGTTAACATTTAATAAAAACACCTTCAAGTTTTTTTTAATACAAAATAAAGTGTTTGATTCAGGTTGACATTTTAATAGCGTCCCTATTTCATATAATAAAAAATAATTACAAAAGGGCAGAAACTTTTTTGGGGGTTTAATTATCGGAAAACATGAAAATAGTAATTATGCGCCAAGGTAGAAAAGTGAGGTATTATTGTCGAGGTCCATTAAATGGATCCGAGACATTAATACACTTTTCTACCGTGGCTCATATAGAATTTTTTTCACTACTTTACTACTGGCATTTTATTTTTTTAAATATTAGTTTGTCGACTCCCTTTTCACATGACATGACAGCTGTGCACAAGTTAACCTCACATTCTGTTAAATGGATTGAGATTTAGTTCTAATCAAGTAGGCTCTGTATTTTTATACCTTGGTTAATAATGAACAACTTTTCTACCTCAACAAAAGTCAATAAAGTGAGGTTTAGAGGCTAGTAGTGAAAAATAAATATTAATTTCAATAGAAAGAGATAGGCAGCGCGTAGTCGTGGATGTGGATTACCGTGGATTACCGGCCTAGCTACTAGCAATCATTATTTTGTTCTTAATGTGATAAACTATGAATGCTATTTCTTTCATTATTATTATTTTACTATTCAACTATCTTGAGAGATTAAAAATTTAAAAATTAGTTATTAATAAAAATAAACATATTTTTTTTATATTACTCCAGAATTTAATTTAAAAATGTGTAGTCAGTACAGCTGTACAAGAACACGTGACCAACAGCCAATTAGAGCACAGAGAAAGACCTAGCTAGGCCGGTATTCGCTGCTCTCACTCACATCCACGACTACGCGCTGCCTATCTCTTTCTATTGAAATTAGTATTTATTTTTTCTACTACCGTGCGTAAAGTACGTACTTCAGACACACTTTCGAGTGCGTAAAACTTTACTTTACGCACTAGTGCGTAAAGAAAAAGTTCCAATTTGTATGTAGTTATACCTAGTCTTATAAAAATATAGGTAGGTAGAATAAACGGATATTACACCTGAGTTTTTTTTTTAAATCAGAGATTGAAACATATAGAATTCAGTAAAGTGCATCTAATAATTATTAGTAAATAATTATTGGGTACTGTGAATATCTTCCGACTATACCTAGCGTAAGCAAAAGTATTTATATTTAAGTAATGAATATGTTTAGGAAACTATATGATGTTATTTTAGATTCTTTTTTTATAAAACGGAATTAAACTTTTGTATTTTGATAAAATTTTCGGAAGTAGAAAAAATATTGTATGCAATTCGTGTGTGATGGCCTTTTTTCAACTAATGTGAATATGACAATATTCACATTCGTCGAAAAAAGGCTACTTTACACACTTGTTACATAAATAACTCATGTTTTCCGATAATTAAACCCCAAAAAAAGTGTCTGCCTTATTGTAATTATTTTTTATTATATGAAATTAAGACGCTGTTAAAATATCGACGTGAATCAAACACTTTATTTTGAATTTAGAAAAAAACAACTTGAGGGTGTTTTTATTAAATGTTAACCCCCTCAAAAGTGTCTGCCTTATTAATTTTTGTATTTTATGTGATTTTAAATTTAGATTTCTGTTTGTTGGCCTCTGAAACAAACACTTTTTTGGGCAACATTTTTTTACACATTTCTCCTATGCGTAGTACCTGGTGTCCCCAGGTAGGACAAGCCAACACTTGCTTACCTGCTCATCTATCCAGTCCGGTGCACACTAGTTCGCTCCGGCGGTCAGATTTTAATCCCCTACCCGAAAACATCATAGGTAAGTTCGCTCCCGCACTGAATTTGATGAGGAGTGGTTGGGATTTTGGGATAATGACTAATACCTGGAAGGTTTTAAATCTTCTTATGAAATTAAGTATTTTCTTTTAATTTCATTGTTTGGGATTTCTGGCTAATTATTAATAACTGGAAGAAGGTTTAAATTTTGTTATGAAATTAAAGTAAGTATTTTCTTTTAATTTCATTATTGTGGAAGTTTTAGTTATTTTAGTAAAGGTGAAAATATCGATCACATTGAAAATATTTGAAAATATGGATTCCGAAGAAGTTAGTGAAATGTTAAGTGAAAAGGGTTGACCTATGTTATTAGTCAACGATTAGGTTAGGTTAGGTTTGGTTTGGTTAGGTTGAGCAGGAAGGTATGGACATATTGGTCGCTCCAGCCGCCGGCGGCAACGTCACGAGTCCGTCACAGGTAGCCGGAGCGAACTAGTATAGTACCTTTGGAGCGAACTAGTATAGGATTAACAAACCCAACTGACCGCGGGAGCGAACTAGTATGCGCCCATCCAGTCGATACTATGGCACAAAATTTCAAGGTAATCAAAAACTTCATGAAACACGTGTTACTAGCTCTCCGACTATTTCTGTTATTATAATGACTCGATTACTTGACAATATGATTTTCGTCGTGTTTCCTCTACCTCTTTTACTATGTACTTTAATGCGAAAGACATGGTATAATTTTAAGTTATTCGGACAAAGAAATAATATTTTGTTGCAGTTTATAATGTTTTGATTTATACAGCCATTTTAAATGAACAATTAGATAATTAGGATATACCGTCGAACTTGTGATTTGAATAGAAGAAAGAAGGTGGTAAACTGATACCATGCTAAAAAAAACTGTAGTGTAGACATCGATATTTCAGGGGACTTAATTTAGTGACGTACAGTTAAAGATCAAGTAGATTTTTTTATAGATAGGTACTTATTTATCTACTTGATAATAAAATCATTAATATCTCAGTTATCTGCCTATCTCTATAATTACTTTTATATTTTTATTTCAACATTTTGAATTTCAACAATTGAACCACACCCTACACCATCAAATGGTAGAAGAGTTTACTGACTATATATATTGAGACAAATAATCAATAAACGAATAGTATTATCAAATAATAGAAATAAATACCACAATCTATGAAAAAGAAAATTAATAAACATAACTATCAGTACAGAATTGTGTATTTGATAGTAGTAATTAATTATAGTCAATAATTGAAATATTATTTATTAGAAATATCAAAATTCAAAGCTACTTCAAATTAGATAAAATTATAAAATCATTTTATTTATTAATATAAGAAAATATAATTTGATGAATGACATTTCAAAGTAGATTGACATGTTTATCATTACTTAAGTTTAAGCATGGAGATTTAGGGCCGATTCTACAATGCCAGTATAAAAGTCAGTATAGTTATTCGTTCGATATTTTATACCAAGATTTATACCGAGAATAACTAGTTGTCGGTTTTACAATGAATTTCTATGACAGGTACAGTTATTCCGATATTATCTCGCTGGTAGTTCCAATCAATCAACGTTTTGACATTTGAGCGGGAACTTCTAACATTTTCTAACGTAACGCAAATTTCTTTGTTTGAATTCACTGGATTCTAAATATTAGTTTTTTATTTTATTTTGGCATCGAAAATATGGATAGCGTAGTAATATTTTCACATCAATGAATTGGATGTGCTATTTAACTGAATGGAAGAGGTTGAAGACATTAATTTTTGAAGTAGGGATTTAGCTTTCATTAAATTTATTTCAGAATGCAAAAAACTGACACGTTACTAATACTAGGGAAGAATAAGGCCTGCAGACACCATGTCTGTTGCTGCAGCCAAAAGCACATAAGAAATTCCTGTTCATCATATTCCTTAAAATAATTATGTCTAATTACAATTTTTTTCAAATTAGAAAGCTCATTCAACTTATGCTATACTTTGACTAACTTTAGATACTTGGGGATCGGTATAATTTTATCTCTTTAATTTCCTCATCTTCTAACGCGAGACATGACAGCAATTGTTGTTGGTATTTTTAAGCGAAACCAACCAATAGAATTGCAGAATAAGTTTATCCCTCGGATATACCCTCAAACTAGAATAAATAACTTATACTCTGGTTTATACTTGGAATAAAGATAAAAGGTACCTCTATTGTAGAACGCAATAGCGACCCGCTATCCTACGTATAGCGAATACCAGGTTTATGCTCAAATTATAGAACTGGCCCTTAGAAAGTGACAGTAATTTATATATGACGTTTGGGTGAGAAAGTTCGATTTAAAAAACACTCTGTAAGTGAATATAGAATCGTGTTCGAGGGCTAGTTTTCGGTGAAGTTTGTTAAGGAGTTGATATAATCAGGGGAGTCCTGCGGATCACCACCAAAAGGAGGTTTTAACTGCTAAACCAAGTCAGCATTTGGTAAAATTATCTTCCCGAAATGGACCATTAACTTCGAAGGCTTCACTCACGTACTTGAGATCTGTTCAGAATAACAGGGACTGCTCTTCATCAAAATATGGATCATCGCATTTGCATCATTCAAGTAGTTCATCCAATAAGCATATGAGCACATCTTGTCATAACGGCATCATCGGGACCTCATTAATCCACACAGACTCTTCCGTTGCTGGAGACAGGCAGATCGTTTTCCAAATTGAACTTGGACTCTACCAACAAGCGTTGGTTAAGGTTATATTTTGATATTTAATTTTTTTTAATTATAATTTATGTATATTTATCTAGGTTATAGTCCGGTTAATTCTTGGAATTGATTCTTTAGTAACAGTGACGTCACGGTTATCCATAATTGGAACTGTTATTTTTTTTTAAATTATCTTTTTGAATTTATTATTTTGTGGTATTTGTTGTATTGTTGAGATTTATTGAATAATAACTTGTTTCATGTGGTTCCTTTTGTTCCCTTCAGATCAGTCTACCTTATCGTTCTGTCATTGACCAGCGTTATAACCGAATTCACATATACTCTGAGAATAAATAACTAATTAATTAGGAATACATTGGACAACACAAGTGGTTTCCCAATGTAAGATATTGTAATTAAAAAAATATCATCACAATATATTTCAACATTTTTTTAGCTCTCCAACTACCCATAGAAAAAATTTGACAAATCAAGTTTAAATGAAATTTTTCAAGGTTCATTCACAGTAGATTATATCTTTGATAAAAATGATTATGAATAAATAAATATTTTTTGTAATAAAATCCTTATATGGTTCATTTGCAATAAAAAGAAGATGACGCTGCAAAACAAAACTTTGTGACGCAGCCAAACTAGAGTTTTTTCTTTCCTTCAAGAAAACTACAAAAATCAATCTGACAGTTCTTCTTTTTTATTGGCCTGTGCCTCGGAATACATTAATCGAAGGTGTTCATTTACAAATAAAGGGCTCAGATTTATTTAATATAAGTATTTATTCATGTGGAAAATGTGGATAAGATACAAGAAACAGAAACGAATCATTCTATATATATTGATGATACTTCATTTTTTGCGTTTAACAATGAATATTACAAACAATTTTTTGGAACAACAATGGGCAGTTCAGTTTCTGGATGACTTGATTGTTGACTGTGTTGGGAAGTTACCTTTTGATATTCCTTTTTTTTTAAATATGTAGATGATATTATTACAGCGGTCCCTGTTGATGAAGTTGAAATGATTCCTAATCTTTTCAATAGTTACGATCAACACATACAATTCACTGTAGAAAAAGAAGCAAATAGAAGTATTCCATTCCTAGACAACAAATTCATAAGAACTAATGAAAACAAGATAATTTTGGACTGGTACGTGAAACATACTAGTTCCGGGAGATATCTTAATTCCAAATCAAATCATCCGTACAAAATGAAGGTTAACTTGGTGTTAGGGATGAAGAATACAATAATGAAAATTTCCCATCCAACTTTACAACGGAAAAACTTGAAAATATTGTTTGACACCTTGTTAACAAAAACAGTTATCCCAATCAATTATTAAAAAGGTTCATTTATAACACACTTAATAAGCAGGTAGTAAATGGTAGTGTAGTCAATGCAGGTTATCAAAACATTAATAACACGCAAAAAATAATTTTTGGATCTATTCCTTGCATAAAAACTTTATATGAAAAAATCACTAAAAATTTCAGAGGCATAGCCAATGTAAAAATTGCACAAAGAACAGCAAAACCGTTACAGTCTCTTTTCACTAAACTGAAACAACCAGATATATTAACCAATATATATATATATACACTGTGTTGATTTGAAAAGGACCCACCCTTAATATTTCAAAAATGGGACATATTAGAAAGAAATGCCGAAACACGTCAACTTTTAACTTGAGGGGGACTTTTTGGCGCTAATGTCATAAACGTCAGATTCACCCCCTTCCTACTGGAGATACCCCTTACATTTTTTCAAATGGCTTTAGGTATCAAGTCACACCTCATTTGAAAGGTCTGGTAAATCTCTATTCAATCATTTTGTTTTGCCTTTGATACCAGCCTTCCATTGTTATTTAATCGTTGTTTAAAATTGACTCTCTTTCAATTTTTCGTATGCCCCCGTATTGTGTTATGATAGAAAGACTCTTTAAAGAATAAAAAATTTACAAATGGTTAAAAGACAACTGTTAACAAGAAAAAACTGCTATTTATTTGCAAGCTGTCATACGGTCAATACACAAACATTGGTCCTCAATCAGTGTTCAGTGCAATATTGACAAAGATACTTTCATTGAGAAAACCCAAATATGGCTGTGCCTTTTCTTGATACTCCTTTTACCAGGACACCTGAAAATGTGATTATAATTGATTGGTATAGAAAACCATGTAGCTCTGGGAGATATCTCAACTACAATTCTTACCATAAATTTAGCATAAAGGTAAACTTGGTTAAACAAATGACAGATAGGGTTATGGTCTATATTTCTATTGTTTTTGGTTAATGTCATTATAGTCTTAGTGATTCTTGTTTTCTACTCCAGAGAATTTGTCCTTAACCTATTTTCAATCATTGTTTAATTAAAAAACATGTATAAATCCACGTGTTTGTGTGGATTCTCATTTTTAATATTTTAACTTTTTAATGATTTTATAATATATTTTATGATGTGACTGTGAGCTAGTGCTATAATGCAAGCTGGACTTGTCTCATTCTTCAATGGTAACTGTTTAATACTTTTCTCAATTTTAAGATCAAGGAATCATTCTCGATTAACGTAAGTTGTGAAACTGTTGTAGCGGACTGCTTTATAATTTATTTTTTTCTTACTTTTGTAGTTCCCTGAAGATGTAAATAAAGAAGCTTGGAAATTTAAATTTAAATTTTTTGCTGCTAACCTCAATAGTATTTGTCTGTTTGTGTTATATATATATAAACCAAAACTGGCAAATAGTCACGGCTGACTAGTCAAAAAATAAAATTAAGAAAGAAATATTTTATATGTAATTAACTGCGGTTCTTCTGGTAGTTGTACATCGATGTTATTTTCTTGTATGTTGATGGTTTGGTGAATCGGCAAGTTATACAATAATTTCCCCAGTAAATTTGGAGGGTAGCTGTTGTCTTTTAGAATATTCTCAATCAGCCGTATATATTTATGGTATAAACTAGAATCAGATATTTTATAGATTCTGTTTTTAAGAGCCATAACGAGGTTGATTTTCATTGTATACGAGTGATATGAGTGAAAATTTAGAAATTTTCCTGAAGAAGATGGTTTGATGTACCAGTCTAGAATAATTTCTTGTGATGTTTTCCTTATCAAGAGTGTATCTAGGAAAGCTACTCTTCGGTTAGTTTCTCTTTCTAAGGTGAATCGGATGTTCTCATGAAAAATGTTAAATTGTTGTAAAAAATCTTCCTGTTTTTCTCCAGGTACTGCACAGATGATATCATCAACATATTTCATAATGAAAGGTATTGGATAAATGATTTTTGATAATACGTTGTATAGAATAAAATCCATAATGTATTGGGCAATTATAGGAGAAATAGTGCTACCCATAGGAGTACCAAAAATTTGTTTGTAGAATTTGTTATTAAAACTAAAATAAGTATTATTGAAGATAAAACTTAATGTGATCATAAAATCATTAAAAGATATTTTACAATGGTTTGAAATACGGGTCCAGTTTTGAGTTATACAAAGATATACCAATTCAAATGGAATATTAGTAAGAAGAGAAACTACATCTAAACTTATTATCACATAATTAGGTGGTAATATCTTATTTTTCATGAAGTCTACGAAATGAAATGTATCTTTAATAAAATATGGATTATTGTTATCATAAGAGTTTGTTAAAATATCTGTTATGAATTGGGAAATATTACTAGTTGGACTGTTAATGGAAGAAGTTATTGGACGGAGTGATAAAGACGGTTTGTGTATTTTAGGAAGACCATAGAACTTTGGAGCAGCTGAATTGTAAATCATTAGTTGTTTTGCTGTTATATCGTCGATCTTCTTTTGTTTTTCAAATTGACTAATGTAAGCATTGGATTTTTGTTGAATATGGAGGTAGGATCCCTAGGAATACTGATGTAATATTTTTTGTCTTCCAATTGTGAAAGGACTAGAAGAAGGAGAATATGAAAAATTTGCCTGAGATAATATTATAAATGATTTTCGCGCAATCTCCACTTTCTCTTTTATCTATTAATATTTGATTCCCATTATATGTAAATATAAAAAAGGCATTGGAAATAAAGTAGGTAGGTGAAGTACAGGTCAGACGGAGGAAAACAACCAATGAAAGCTCTTTTTATATTTACACAATCAGATTAAAATATTTATAGATAAGGTGATCAACTATTT
>OX387427.1:32797062-32909302 GCA_947563755.1 Lochmaea crataegi | reverse complement strand
GATCTGAAATTTTGGTTATTCTGTTCTTCATTTGTCTAATCAAGTTAATTTTTATTGAATATTTATGATAAGACCAATAGTTCATTAATCTTCCAGAGCTTATTGGGTTTAATGTACCAATCAATAGATAATGTATTATCAGTATTTCTTATAAATGTTGTGTCTAAAAATGGTACACTTTGATCACTGTCTTCTTTTTCCATAGTGTATTGAATATATGGATTATAGCTATTGAAAATGAAAAGAACCTCATCTAAGTTAGTTTTTGGTATTGACATAATAATGTCATCAACATATTTTTTTATAAAAATTATTTCAAATGGTATAATAGAATCCAACATATTATCCATTACATAACAAGCTATAATTGGAGAAATTGCGGCTCCATTGGATGTGCATTAGCAGAACATGTAATTGATAAAGACCACGTTATGGATTTTGAATCTGTTAATATTTTAGACATACAAACAAATACTAAAAAAAGACTTTCCTTAGAAATGGCTCACATATCACAAGAACCTTGTACTATTAACAAGAAGAGTGACCATAAGAATCTCAGTGATATTTATCACTACTTACTATCAATGGATCACAATAATAAGATTTCAAATTTCAATTCTTAATCAAAAATTAATTTTTTAAAAAAAACTTTTATAATAATTTGACATTATCATAACCTACACTCTCCATTTTTTGACATAATTTTTATAACTTATTAGAAAGAAAAAAATGAAATTGTTTATCTGTCATAATGACAATATTTCAATATTTTTTAAAAAATTCAAATACCAATTTTAGCATTTAATATATATTTACCATTTTATATCAATCCTCAATTTACTGTAACTTGATAATGGAAATAAAAGTTTCCGAAAGCTTGTTAAATTAGTAAGAAGAGTTCACTTTTATAAACTTGCCGTTTCCCCAATATTTCTGGTTTTATACCTAATTAGTCGGCAAAGACTATCCTATATATAATTATAGATAATGGGGTTTTACAAGAACATCGAAAACAATTATGGTAAATGTGCTGTTAAATCATTGAAAGATTGGTCAAAAACTAAGATGAAATTAGCGAAGGAATACAATAGAAGATGTTTTTTACTAAGATGTAGACGAGAAAGAATCACACCGAAACATATTACTGATTCAACTGTTCCATTGATAGACCTTTTATATCGTCAAAATATCTACATAAAGAAGAATACCAATTTCATATTAAGGTTAGGAAGTAAAATCATTAATATTGAAATATCTAATAATCAAAAAACAATTGTATACCTTGAACATAATTTGAATTTTTTAAAAACGGAAATAATACATTTAACATCAGAATATATTTTTAATAATTTTGCATTTCGTCAAACAAAAACCTACAATAAGATTTTTCATTCTATAAAAAATAATAACATCAATAAATTAAATAGACTTAAAGAACAAGAATTTGAAATGAAATTAAATACAAACCCTAAATGGATAAAAAATCTCACCAACATCGAAATTCCACATGACATTTTATGTTTTTTATCCTTGGGACCTAAATTTAGTATAGAGCCAGTTCTAGGAAAAGATATTCAAATAAAACATTTACTAGCAGATGTTGAATATATTACATCACAAACATCAGATGACAACTTAAGAAAAACATTAATAGCAAAATCAACTAATATCATAACTAATCAAATAAACCATAAATTAAATATTTCATTCTTTCGTAATTTATACTATAAAACAAAGAAATTTCTAAAAACACATTCTAATATAGTTGTTACTAATAGTGATAAAGGTAACTCCACTGTTATAATGTTGAAAGAAAACTATGTTGAACTATCTTCAGAAATTCTGAATAATTCTTCTTACATCAGATTAAACAAAGATCCTACAACAACAATTCAAAATAAATGCAATAATATAATTAAAAAACTTTTTAATACCAAACAAATAGATAAAATTACGAAAGACAAACTTACTTGTTATAATGGCATACCTGCTAAATTTTATGGCCTTCCAAAAATTCATAAACCAATATTATCAATTAGACCTATAGTTGCTTGTATAGGTACCCCAACTAATTTATTAAGTTCATATATCACTGAAATTTTAACAAAAGCTTACGACTTTAATACAAAATATTACATCAAAGATTCATTCGATGTTTTTAATCAATTTAACAAATTTCAACTACCTGATAATCATGTAATTTGCAGTTTAGATGTTATATCTTTATTTAGTAATGTCTATTTAGAAATTGCTCTAATAGCAATTGATAAAAAATGGAATGAAATCAGTCAACATTGTAAAATATCAAAAAAATATTTTCTAGAAATTGTTACATTACTCTTTGAAAATACCTATTTTACTTTTAATTCCCAAATATACAAACAAACTTTTGGTACTCCAATGGGAGCCGCAATTTCTCCAATTATAGCTTGTTATGTAATGGATAATATGTTGGATTCTATTATACCATTATTACCATTTGAAATAATTTTTATAAAAAAATATGTTGATGACATTATTATGTCAATACCAAAAACTAACTTAGATGAGGTTCTTTTCATTTTCAATAGCTATAATCCATATATTCAATACACTATGGAAAAAGAAGACAGTGATCAAAGTGTACCATTTTTAGACACAAAATTTATAAGAAATACTGATAATACATTATCTATTGATTGGTACATTAAACCAATAAGCTCTGGAAGATTAATGAACTATTGGTCTTATCATAAATATTCAATAAAAATTAACTTGATTAGACAAATGAAGAACAGAATAACCAAAATTTCAGATCCCAATTTTCATGAAAAGAACCTAAAAATTCTTCATAAATTATTTTTAGAAAATGGATACCCTAATAATTTAATCAAAAACATATTGTATAATTATTTTCCAACTGTAGACATTGCAGACAATAATAATACATCCCATAATACAGTACATATAAATAAATATATATCTTTTCCATATATTAAAGAAATAACACCAAAGTTGAGTAGGATTTTCAAACCAATAAATAACATTAAAATTGCCAATAAAACATGTTTTACGATAAAATCTATTTTTACAAAATTGAAAGACAAAACTCCGATTCTCAATCTATCAAATGTAATATATTGTATACCATGTAAAAACTGTAATAATAAATACATTGGCCACACTAGTCAAAAATTAAAAAGTCGTTTAAGTTTACATAAAAGTGGTTGTAGATTACATCCTGACAGATGTGCATTAGCAGAACATGTAATTGATAAAGACCACGTTATGGATTTTGAATCTGTTAATATTTTAGACATACAAACAAATACTAAAAAAAGACTTTTCTTAGAAATGGCTCACATATCACAAGAACCTTGTACTATTAACAAGAAGAGTGACCATAAGAATCTCAGTGATATTTATCACTACTTACTATCAATGGATCACAATAATAAGATTTCAAATTTCAATTCTTAATCAAAAATTAATTTTTTTAAAAAAACTTTTATAATAATTTGACATTATCATAACCTACACTCTCCATTTTTTGACATAATTTTTATAACTTATTAGAAAGAAAAAAATGAAATTGTTTATCTGTCATAATGACAATATTTCAATATTTTTTAAAAAATTCAAATACCAATTTTAGCATTTAATATATATTTACCATTTTATATCAATCCTCAATTTACTGTAACTTGATAATGGAAATAAAAGTTTCCGAAAGCTTGTTAAATTAGTAAGAAGAGTTCACTTTTATAAACTTGCCGTTTCCCCAATATTTCTGGTTTTATACCTAATTAGTCGGCAAAGACTATCCTATATATATATATATATATATATATATATATATATATATAGGAAATAGTTCGTTGCCGATACCAGTTAGGTCTAACTATTATTGTGGGGGATGCGGCAATGTGAATAAGTGAACTCTTTTTAGTTTGTTCTGAGCTCGGTAATTTATTATCACCATTATCAAAGAACTACAAAAGATACATTTATAGATATTTCAAACAGGTATAAATAAATTCAGTTTAAAAGTAAAACATTAATTACTTACAACTAAGCGAGGTTAATCACAATATCTATATATAATATGTATAATATGGAGAAAAAACATGGTATAAGATATAATTTTCTTTTTCAAGAAATTAAATTAAAAATAAAACTATCAAAATTGACATTACGACATCGATGTTAATTTTTAGTAGTCATAGAAATGTCTTTAAATATGTTTAGTATATTAACAAGTGAAATAATAGTTGGTAAGTTAATATAAAGGAACAGAATTCTCATCTTCAATATTTGAATTTTTTGTTTTTTTGTCAAAAGATAATAAATAGCTATAAATTGTACTAAGTTTTTGAATATCAGTTCTTTTATTTAAGCAATTATCTTCTTGAGATATGAATGCCATTTCCAGGAAAATCCTTTTAGAGTAGTTGTTTTCTTTATGTAAAATTTCAAAGTTTTTATAATCTATTTGTAGAAAAAACATGTTCAGCTAATGCTGATCTTTCTGGATATAATCTTGCATCGCTCTTATGTAGAGCTATACGTTTAGTTATTTTTTGTGATGTTTCACCTACATATGCAGATTTACATGTAGAGCAAGTCAATCTATATATTACATTAGAAAGATCAGTAAGAGGATCAATTTCTTTCAACTTACTATAAACACAATTAAGTGAGAGAACATTTTTATTTGCAAGTTTTATATTAGTTACTTCTTTTAATATTTTGGAAATTCTAGGTGTAAGCTCTCTAAAGTAAGGTAAAGATGCAAAAAATATGTTAGTTGTAGTTGTATTCGTTACATTTTCTGAGTTCGTAATAACTAAATTTGGTTCAATTGCAGTATGTATGGGATGAGGGGTGTTAAACAGAATTTTTCTTACTAATGGTTTAGGATAACCATTATTAATAAATAGGTTAGATAATATATGTAAGTTTTTATCATGCATCGTACTATCTGAGATAATAAGTACCCTATTTTTCATTTGTTTTATCAAATTTATTTTTGTTGAAAATTTATGGTATGAAAAATAGTTGATATATCTACCAGAACTACAGGGTTTTCGATACCAATCAACTGTAATAGTATCATTTTTCCTTATAAGTCTGGTATCTAAGAAAGGAACGGATTGTTCTGTATCTTCAGTTTCAATTGTAAACTGAATGTGAGGGTCATAACTATTAAATGTTTCTAATATCTCATTGATGTTTATGATAGGTAGTGCTACGATAATATCGTCTACATATTTTTTTATAAAATGAAGATTGAAAGAAAGTACTGGAACAACAATGTCTAACAAGTCATCCATAACGTATGCAGCTAATATGGGAGATATATTTGCTCCCATTGGGGTACCAAAAGTTTGTTTATAAAAGTTTTTATTAAATGTGAAAAAAGTATTATTAAACAAATAAGTGATAATTTCTAAAAAAGTATTTTTGTTTATATTACAATGTGAACGAATACAATCCCAATGTTTATCAATAGATCTTAAGCAGGTTTCTAAGTATACATTACTAAATAAAGATACTACATCTAGACTTGCTAAAACATAATTTGGAGGAAGTTTCATATTATTGAATGTTACTGAAATTTGGAAAGAATCTTTTACAAAATATTCATTATTGCAATCATATGCATTAGTAAGTATATTAGTTATAAATGCAGATAAATGTTCTGTAGGAATTCCCATAGAAGCTACAATAGGTCTTACTGATAAATTTGGTTTATGTATTTTAGGTAAACCGTAATATTTAGCTATAGTACCATTATAAGTGGTTAATTGTTTTTTCACTTATTCACATTGCCGCATCCCCCACAATAATAGTTAGACATATATATATATATATATAAAACCAGAAATATTGGGGAAACGGCAAGTTTATAAAAGTGAACTCTTCTTACTAATTTAACAAGCTTTCGGAAACTTTTATTTCCATTATCAAGTTACAGTAAATTGAGGATTGATATAAAATGGTAAATATATATTAAATGCTAAAATTGGTATTTGAATTTTTTAAAAAATATTGAAATATTGTCATTATGACAGATAAACAATTTCATTTTTTTCCTTCTAATAAGTTATAAAAATTATGTCAAAAAATGGAGAGTGTAGGTTATGATAATGTCAAATTATTATGAAAGTTTTTTTAAAAAAATTAATTTTTGATTAAGAATTGAAATTTGAAATCTTATTATTGTGATCCATTGATAGTAAGTAGTGATAAATATCACTGAGATTCTTATGGTCACTCTTCTTGTTAATAGTACAAGGTTCTTGTGATATGTGAGCCATTTCTAAGAAAAGTCTTTTTTTAGTATTTGTTTGTATGTCTAAAATATTATCTGTCATAATGACAATATTTCAATATTTTTTAAAAAATTCAAATACCAATTTTAGCATTTAATATATATTTACCATTTTATATCAATCCTCAATTTACTGTAACTTGATAATGGAAATAAAAGTTTCCGAAAGCTTGTTAAATTAGTAAGAAGAGTTCACTTTTATAAACTTGCCGTTTCCCCAATATTTCTGGTTTTATACCTAATTAGTCGGCAAAGACTATCCTATATATAATTATAGATAATGGGGTTTTACAAGAACATCGAAAACAATTATGGTAAATGTGCTGTTAAATCATTAAAAGATTGGTCAAAAACTAAGATGAAATTAGCGAAGGAATACAATAGAAGATGTTTTTTACTAAGATGTAGACGAGAAGGAATCACACCGAAACATATTACTGATTCTACTGTTCCATTGATAGACCTTTTATATCGTCAAAATGTCTACATAAAGAAGAATACCAATTTCATATTAAGGTTAGGAAGTAAAATCATTAATATTGAAATATCTAATAATCAAAAAACAATTGTATACCTTGAACATAATTTGAATTTTTTAAAAACGGAAATAATACATTTAACATCAGAATATATTTTTAATAATTTTGCATTTCGTCAAACAAAAACCTACAATAAGATTTTTTATTCTATAAAAAATAATAACATCAATAAATTAAATAGACTTAAAGAACAAGAATTTGAAATGAAATTAAATACAAACCCTAAATGGATAAAAAATCTCACCAACATCGAAATTCCACATGACATTTTATGTTTTTTATCCTTGGGACCTAAATTTAGTATAGAGCCAGTTCTAGGAAAAGATATTCAAATAAAACATTTACTAGCAGATGTTGAATATATTACATCACAAACATCAGATGACAACTTAAGAAAAACATTAATAGCAAAATCAACTAATATCATAACTAATCAAATAAACCATAAATTAAATATTTCATTCTTTCGTAATTTATACTATAAAACAAAGAAATTTCTAAAAACACATTCTAATATAGTTGTTACTAATAGTGATAAAGGTAACTCCACTGTTATAATGTTGAAAGAAAACTATGTTGAACTATCTTCAGAAATTCTGAATAATTCTTCTTACATCAGATTAAACAAAGATCCTACAATAACAATTCAAAATAAATGCAATAATATAATTTAAAAACTTTTTAATACCAAACAAATAGATAAAATTACGAAAGACAAACTTACTTGTTATAATGGCATACCTGCTAAATTTTATGGCCTTCCAAAAATTCATAAACCAATATTATCAATTAGACCTATAGTTGCTTGTATAGGTACCCCAACTAATTTATTAAGTTCATATATCACTGAAATTTTAACAAAAGCTTACGACTTTAATACAAAATATTACATCAAAGATTCATTCGATGTTTTTAATCAATTTAACAAATTTCAACTACCTGATAATCATGTAATTTGCAGTTTAGATGTTATATCTTTATTTAGTAATGTCTATTTAGAAATTGCTCTAATAGCAATTGATAAAAAATGGAATGAAATCAGTCAACATTGTAAAATATCAAAAAAATATTTCCTAGAAATTGTTACATTACTCTTTGAAAATACCTATTTTACTTTTAATTCCCAAATATACAAACAAACTTTTGGTACTCCAATGGGAGCTGCAATTTCTCCAATTATAGCTTGTTATGTAATGGATAATATGTTGGATTCTATTATACCATTATTACCATTTGAAATAATTTTTATAAAAAAATATGTTGATGACATTATTATGTCAATACCAAAAACTAACTTAGATGAGGTTCTTTTCATTTTCAATAGCTATAATCCATATATTCAATACACTATGGAAAAAGAAGACAGTGAACAAAGTGTACCATTTTTAGACACAAAATTTATAAGAAATACTGATAATACATTATCTATTGATTGGTACATTAAACCAATAAGCTCTGGAAGATTAATGAACTATTGGTCTTATCATAAATATTCAATAAAAATTAACTTGATTAGACAAATGAAGAACAGAATAACCAAAATTCCAGATCCCAATTTTCATGAAAAGAACCTAAAAATTCTTCATAAATTATTTTTAGAAAATGGATACCCTAATAATTTAATCAAAAACATATTGTATAATTATTTTCCAACTGTAGACATTGCAGACAATAATAATACATCCCATAATACAGTACATATAAATAAATATATATCTTTTCCATATATTAAAGAAATAACACCAAAGTTGAGTAGGATTTTCAAACCAATAAATAACATTAAAATTGCCAATAAAACATGTTTTACGATAAAATCTATTTTTACAAAATTGAAAGACAAAACTCCGATTCTCAATCTATCAAATGTAATATATTGTATACCATGTAAAAACTGTAATAATAAATACATTGGCCACACTAGTCAAAAATTAAAAAGTCGTTTAAGTTTACATAAAAGTGATTGTAGATTACATCCTGACAGATGTGCATTAGCAGAACATGTAATTGATAAAGACCACGTTATGGATTTTGAATCTGTTAATATTTTAGACATACAAACAAATACTAAAAAAAGACTTTTCTTAGAAATGGCTCACATATCACAAGAACCTTGTACTATTAACAAGAAGAGTGACCATAAGAATCTCAGTGATATTTATCACTACTTACTATCAATGGATCACAATAATAAGATTTCAAATTTCAATTCTTAATCAAAAATTAATTTTTTTAAAAAAACTTTCATAATAATTTGACATTATCATAACCTACACTCTCCATTTTTTGACATAATTTTTATAACTTATTAGAAGGAAAAAAATGAAATTGTTTATCTGTCATAATGACAATATTTCAATATTTTTTAAAAAATTCAAATACCAATTTTAGCATTTAATATATATTTACCATTTTATATCAATCCTCAATTTACTGTAACTTGATAATGGAAATAAAAGTTTCCGAAAGCTTGTTAAATTAGTAAGAAGAGTTCACTTTTATAAACTTGCCGTTTCCCCAATATTTCTGGTTTTATACCTAATTAGTCGGCAAAGACTATCCTATATATATATATATATATATATATATATATATATTTAATAATCATATAATTTAATTGATATTTGTACAACCAACTCTGTCATTGGATATACAGAATCATTTATTTTCCATAGTGGAAGAAATGAAATATATTGAATAAGTGCGTCACAAGCCTAAAAATAAACATATAAAAGTTAGAAACATTTTGAACGGAAAAGAATAATATGTAAAATTACTTTTGATACACCCTGTATACTGAATAATTAAAGTCATACAATGACAAATAGTAAAATAGGAACACAAACTTCAAAATAAAAAATTAACAGAGTACCAACTTAAAAAGTGATGATTGTAAAATTGAAATATAAATGAAATAATCACCACAATAGAGAAAATTATAACCTAAAACTGAACTATAGATAAAATAAGATAAATCATATAACTTAACATAAATAAACTATCAATATAATTAAAAATAACAATAATAATTTAGTAACTAAATCTTTCAAAGACAGTCATTGGTAGAAATAATTTTAAAATAAAATCTAAGAGCGGGTGTGGAAAAAACAAAGGAAAAAATCAACAACGAGTTGAGATTTTGAGAAGGAAGGAGGGTTGTTGAAAGAAAAATTTTTAAAAAACCAAAAACATGCAAAAATATTCAAAAAAGTAATAAAAGCTGTAATATAAAGTAAACTAAACCAATACAAAGTGATTGTGACAGAAAATAAGTGAATGAAAAATAATCGATAATAGGTTAAACACGGCTATAAGCCATATAAAATTCCTATATCCAAGGAATATTTGTAATTAATTAAAAGTGGAAAGCAGAAAATATTGAAATCGTTTATCCAGCACAGAAAAAACTTTCCAAATGATCAAGAATTTTAATACAGGACTGCAGAGCATTGAGATTTCAGTGTGACCTTCAAGAGAAGAAAAGAAATCATACTTAATTTCGAAAGTCAGTCAGGTATCATTTACCATATAATTAATGTTGAATATTGATGTATAAATTTCAAATTGTTCTAATTTAAAAAAAAATATATTACATAAGATTATACTTACTGATAAAATTTTCCAAGAGTATCAAAGATATATTGACCATCAATAAATTAGACGCCATTTTGTTATAGAATTTGTAAAGTATCACTTCTTCCTGTATGAAATTAATTTTCTTCTTTATAGTTTTTTTTAAAACCATAGAAATATAGAATCATAGAGTCAGATAAGTATAATCTTAATTTCTTTATGAATGAGAGAGTGAATGAAGTTTAGATAAGGATTAATTAGTGTTGATAATTTTGAATATTTTTGAAAGTTAATTAAGCCGTTTTAAGAAAAGTAAAATAATAAAACGAACGTCTCTTTTGTTGAACACTTATTCAAATTGAATGTGTTTGTTTTCTTTCATATCTCTGATACATTTTTACAATCGACACAGGTATCAGCATTGGAACTATTTGAAGGTTAAAGGACAGAGTTGGCTTCACTAAAATTTGAACTCACACATAAAATATAATTTTTCTGAGATAAATGTAATAAATCTACAAATAATAATAAAATAACATAAAAGAGTCTCATAACAATCATAAAAATAAAAATTACAATACAAGAAATATTTTTAATAATTCCGACTGAGCTAGCTAAGGAAAGATAAGTATTAAAACTAAGATAATGAAATAAATTTCAATTCATAAAAGATATGGAATATTGTCATATATTACAGTATGTCTGAAAAAGTTGGCAACATATGAGAAACTTTTTTATTTGTAATGTTACGAAAAAAAGTTATTCTTTATAAAAAGTTCTGCATAAAACGCAAATGTCAGATATCAATTTTTTAAATCGTATACGAGGTTTGTCGAAAAATATGAATTTGATACAAGAGTAAAGTACCTTATCGAAATCGAAATATCGAAAACTTTAATTATGAAAAGTTGTTCGAAATAGAAAAGTATGTTTTAATATGCAATTAGATCATACTACTTGAAAAAATTATGTTATATTTATAAATTGTTCTCAAAATATTAAATGTAATTTTAAGGTGTCGATAGGAATTGAAAATTACTTTTAAGTGCAATTACTGATTACTTCGCTCATTATCTTATTGCAAAATTGATAAACTTTGACTTTATCTGTTAAGAATTATCTCAAAATTAGAATTATTTATTTCGAAAACGTAACATCAAACTTTATGTGCAAATAGAAGTCTAGTGGGTTCAGGTCTGGAGATCTTGCAGGCCAAGCAAATTCCACAAATCTTCCTAATACTCGTCCATTAAAAGTTTGCAGTGGATATTATCGAACATTTCTGGTACTATGACATGGTACCCCATCATGTTGGTACCATATGCGTTGGCTTTTTATTATTGGTAGGTTATCAATTATATCGCTAATTTTATCATTCAAAAATTCGTAACGTTCAGAATTTGTGTATTACAGTAGAAAATACATTATTCTGTTGAGCATTACTTATTTATTACTGATTTAAGTTCATTGCTAAAACATTTCAAATCAACAAATAAACATTTGAGTTGTGTTGACTTGTTAAATAAGACAAAATTTGCAAAATTTAGGTGGTCAAAATATTCCTATTAATCTTTCGCAATTTTTGGACACCCTGTACATCTAATGTGAAATGTAAATACCTGAATATTATTATTTTCGAAAGCAGAGATTTTCACAGAGAATAACTTTTTTTCGTAAAACTTACAATAAAAAGTTGCCAACTTTTTCAGACATACTGTATACATCGTTTTATATATTATTGTCCGTTTTTGCTTTTTCCGCTACTAATTTCCATATCTTCCTATCTTTGATGATTTCAGCCGAGTCCTGTATTTCCAAATATTAGTAATAATTTGGTCTTCCCATCTTATTTTTGGTCTGCCCCTTAGTCTGTTTTCAGCTGGTCTCCAGTTGCTCACCCTTTTAATTTGGGAGCGTGGTTTGTTTCACGGCGGATTTTTCTTCTTAATAACACTTTTCATCACAAACCAAGCCGCAAGTGTTCGCCGCCGGATAAAAGGGGTGCCGCAGGCCTGTCGCTCATAGTTCGAGGTCTACTTACTCGAAAATTCCCTAAATTAAGCGAAAAAATCTTAATGTTGGCCACACTCAAATGGAACGCAGTATTCAATCTGTTCGAAAGGAGCAATGCATGCAGTTCATTTTTAGCGAAGCGGAACAAACACAGCTCATTATCATTCATAAAATCTGTGCAAGTACAAAACAATTATTCGAATTTTCGAATTATTTTAAACAAACAAACGTGACGTGGTAATCAGGCGGTCCATGCTACGTTGCGATGCTAATGTTCGTCACTTTTTGTTTCTACAACCGAATGACATCTAAAAATTTGTATAAATAGTGTACAAATTTTTGTATAATAGTGTTACAAAAATTGATCATAACAAAATGTCTGAACACAATGTCTCAAGACCTGAATATGCCATCTACATCTGGAATGGAAATGAATGTATCGATAGCGGAGCCTATATCTGATAAGTCAGATCAGATGATTGGAGATTGTGGACAAAGTTTCCCAAAGTGAGGTGACAAGTTGTGATACAATTACAAATGCTGCTCAGGATGACTCCATTGGTGATTTACAACAAATACAAATTCTAGATGACGTTAGTAATGTTGTCCCGAATATATCAGATCCAGCCACTTGGCCAGTCACTCGAAATAGCAAAATTATTGATCATATAATTACTAGTGGCCCAGTGCAAACTCACATTGATAATGATCCGAAGAATGATACGGGCCGACATTTCTCTAATTCTCATTTAACAAAAAAACTTGCAAACAATGAAACAATTCTGCGTCTTTGGTTAATTTACTCCGTTTTTTCTAATAAACGGTTACTTTTTATGATAAATAATTATTTCTTTTAATAAACGGTTATTTCATTATATCCTTTCCCTTTTTTAGTTTGGGTTAAATTGCAGTTGGGGCCGCCGTAGAAATCTCGCCCAGGGCGCTGGTAGTGTTAAAACCGGCACTGTTCGTCGCCATCTTGTAAACAACATTAGCGCGGTGGTAGCAAATAAATATACTAATTTGATGTTACGGAGGCTTTTAAGTCAGCTGTTAATGGATAATGTATCTGTATAATTGAAGAAACTAAATTACACAAATGCTGTACAGTAATAAATTACCTATTAATATTGCGTCTAGTATTATTGGCGAATTAAAAATGTATTCTGACTTCCGGTACCACTACTTTTGTACGGAACTAGGTTTTTTGTCTTTTTTCAAAATGATCTATCAACTAGAAGAAAGCCGTACAAGAATAATTTGTTGTTCATTTGCCCCTGGAAAACTCAATTTCCCCATGTACACACCTGTATCGCCCAAAATTGACGGCATTGGGTTGAAAGTTATTTTCTGATAAAGTAGTAGCCTTGTAATCGTAATTCACAGAGGTAATTTCACAGGGAAATTTTTGCCATGGACCAGTAGTCTACATGGTTTCTAATTACTTTTTTAAATAGAGAATAAAAAGACCTTTTTAAATACTTAAATATCAAAACAAATTTGCAAAATTAATGACTAAAACTGTCACTTGAAGTGAATTAACTGTTGGGATGAAATTTTTTCGCTGCAGAATGGCAATTCATAATCTAAAATTGTCGGATTTGTTATAAATATGTGTTATTACTGAAATAATGATGAATAATGAATTTATTCGATATGGCTGTTCCACACTGTTAAAGTATTTAATTTTTTTTTTATCTTGATATCCACATAATTGACACAAAAATCAACCTCAATTTATATGCCTAATTTATATCCAGAAAACTTGATTTTTTGATATATTTCACAAATAGAAACCAGAAATTTATTTATCAATGCCACTCAGAACTTTATCCACTCAATCTTTATTTTGTTCTCCGTATTAAAATAGATCGACCATGTTCATATAATGGATGATACACCACTTGTAGCCTTCATATCAGGAGCTTGCGGATTTGTTGAACGATATATTATGACTTTTGCTTTATTTCATAGTATCTCATCAAATTTTGTCGTTGGCGTGTTGATATTGATGTAAAAGGCGAAAAATACCGAAACCATCTTCAGATTGACATTCTGTATTATTTTGTTGCAGATGTTGGTATAGGCAATGAATACAACATCACCAAAATCGTCCTTGGCGAAATTAGGATTGTTCCCTCGACCTAAAACCCTCAAGGTTATGATTCTTGGACAAGGAGGAGTTGGAAAATCTGGTAAGCAATTTTTATATAAATAATCTTCTAAATTCATGCGACAAAATTCAGGAGGTGATTGCTCGTATGAAATTAAGATGGGTCTTTCCTATAACAACATTTCTTCAGCTCACCTTTTTCCGAGATATCACCCTTGAAAGGTGGTGACTAAAATTGATTTTTTATTTTTTGTTCTAAAATTTCAGTAAAGCTAGAAACTTGAAATTCTGTCATTTCCATCATTTATTATGAATCGTATTACATTTTACATCTTTACTGTTTTCCACTCAATTTATTAAAAAAATTATAAATAATGTTGTTTATTTTTTTTTCTCTGCAGCTATTGGTTTTGGGAAAAAAATTTAGGAACAAAAAAAGTTTTTAAATAAAACAAGGATTTTAAGTTGAATTTTATTTCATAAAACTTCATCTCGAAAAAAAGTTTTGAATGAAATAATATAAGGGTTGCTAATTTCACCCCCGTATAATGTAACAGGAATATTGAAAAAATACCAGTGGTTAGTCCTTTGCGAGTGCACGAATATTACTGAATTTCAAGTTTCTAGCTTAACTGAAATTTTAGAAAAAAAATAAAAACTCAATTTTAGTCACCACATTTTAGGGGCGATATCTCGGAAAGGGGTGAGCTGAGGAAATTTTGTTATAGACAAGACCCATCTTAATTTCATACGAGCAATCACCTCCTGAATTTTGTCGCATGAATTTAGAAACACCCTGTATGTTAAACAAATAATTAGTTATATCTGCTAGTCTCAGATGCCGAATTCGCCAATTCGCCGAAATTAATACTCAGTCCGCGATATGATCAAAGTGAAATGATCAGATGCCGACAACAGATTCTATTTCGGCATTTGTTTACTCTAATTTATACATTTCGCGAACTGAGCAATTCGGACATGCTCAAATGCCGATTATGAATTTATTTTGGCAGATGATTATTTTTAGTTTTATATTTTGTCAATTGTACTATTAAGCAGTTCTCGATATGTTGCATTTTCTAAAAAGAATGAGTCGAATTTTTTTTGCGAAAATGCATAATTTTTATTTTTTCGAACTATACCTACTCGGCAATTGGACTCCATAAAGAGGCGTCTACAAAAACGTTTGACTCTTGAGATTTTTGAAGCGATATTAAGCTGATAAAAATAGATATTATTCATTGATCTGTGCTAAAGGTCGGGAAGAGGATTAAACCAAAATACATTCATAATCGGCATTTGAGCAAGTCTGAATTGATCAGTTCGCGAAATGTATAAATTAGAGTAAACAAATGCCGAAATAGAATCTGTTGTCGGCATCTGATTATTTCACTTTGATCATATCGCGGACTGAGTATTAATTTCGGCAAATGGGCGAGTACGGCATCTGAGTCCAACATATCCATAGATACGCAAATGAGGTGACAGGTTTCATTAATTTTTCCGTGCAAAATTAATTGTATTGATTTAGTTTATTTATACATTTTAGCAATTTGGATAAAAAACAATCGAATAAAAAATATCGTATGTAATATGGACGAAAAATGTTTTTTCGGACTACGTGGGTTACCGGCCTTGGCCTCGGTTATCCCCCACATCGTCCGAAAAACTTCATTTTTCGTCCTTATAACATAATTTACTATTTTTTAAATTTTGTAATTGGACAATTAAATTTTTTTTGAAAAATATAAATAGCAACATATAAAATTGCTCTTCTTTTCCAGCTATGGTTGTCAGATTTATTACAAGAAGGTATATCGGTGAATACGATCCGACTTTGGAAAAAGTTTACACATTCCATACCGTCATCGATAATGAATTGGTATATTTTGAAATTTTGGACACTGCTGGACAACCCCACGTAAGTCAAATTAATTTACTTGAGCAAATATTTATTCTCAATTCACCATAATCCCGCTCTTTTCACTTATTTGGCTGACTTAGGATACCGGATCTATCCTGAACGCAGCATTATGCTGATGTCCTCCGTTTTACTGAGATTCGAGTTTACGGGGGATACCACGGATGCCATAAAATTGAGTTTATTCATCAAAATTTCATTATCAACACAATCGAAGGCCTCCGTGAAATCACAAAAGACCGAAGCTTTAAAAAGTTTATTATTAAGTGAGGTATATACTTCATTAACCAAAAAGATGGAATGTCAAGATTTTATGTTTAAAAAGAAAGGGCAGTAGACGGATTTTTCATTAGTCTCTCGTTTATCTTCAATAAGATTGGTAATAAGGCAAGAACAATAGTTACTAGTCTTTTTTTTTTTCGCCACCCTTGTACGGGAGAACAAATATAGCTGTTTTTGGACAGTTAGGAAAGAGACCATTTTCAAAGGATTCCTTGATTAGATAATATAAAAAGTTAGTCACCACATCTGGAATATTTAAAAATAACTTAGCTGATAACCCATCAATGCCACAGGAAGATTTGTTTTGGATGCTGAGTATGGTTTGCACTAGCTCAAATTTATATACAGGTATAAGGAAGAAACTATCAGTGATTCTTTTAGAAGGAACGAGCAAAAAAGGAGCATTCCTACTAACGTTTACGAAATAATTGTTAAGTTCATCCGGGTCGATGTCAATAAAGTTTAAGTTTTGTTCCTTAAATCATTGATAACGGACTAAGTTTCTCTGGAGCAATTTTTAGCTCTAGAGATGCGTTTGTTTTAATAGTTTTTGTTTAATAGATTTGATAGTTTTCCGGTACAATATTTCATAGTTATTGATATAATTGAGTATGTGTTAGGTATCTGTGAATTTTTTAATGTACAAAAGTGATCTTTTATTCTTAGACGAAGTACATGTTCCTTTAGTAGACCATGTTTAGTTTTACGAGAGCGAAGAGGAAATGATGTTTTGAAACATCTGATAATTTTATTAAGAAAGTCCAAAAATTTAGAGGCAATATCTTCAGAAAGATCAATCCAATCAGTTGCTGAACATAAGTTATGAAATTTGGCAAAGTTTTGTTGAGAAAAGATCCTGACTAACTGAGTGCTTTTCTTATGAGATTTACGAGGTACCACAAATCCGGCGAAAACTGCTTCATGGTCAAGAAGAAAGAAGAAAATATATTCCCTACAAACACTCGAACGTTGACATTGTTCTATTTTATTATATCTCTTTATTATATAAAATTGTTAAAACCATAATCGTTTACCATCAGTCTTATTGAACGTGAAGAAAATATAAATTACAGCATTCACAGCAACTATAAAATTCAAATCTCTGACCCCGCAAGTGGTTGTATTTTTTAAATTTATTCGAAAGAGAAAACATGAAGTAATTAGATTAGTAACAGCATTCCACTTGGTAAGTTTTCAGTTTCAACGAATTATTTAAACGGATTTGACGTTGAAAATTCCGCGTCTCACATAATATTATCACAAATTCGATTTTATTGTAAAAAGCGGAGCTTCTTTGTTTGTACTCAATCAACGAATTGGAATTTTCGTATGAATTACTTTAAGCGTAAAAAATAAGAAGTAAAGTTTGTAATAAACTTGAGGTTGGAAAAAGAATGAATTTTACTCCAGGTTTATCTATATAAAGTGGAAATAATTTTTATATGTTATCATTTGCCCGAGGAGTAGTCGTTTTTGATTCAGCTGATTTTTATTCCAAATTTAGACATATAATCCTCCGGTCTTACAGAAGAAAATATTTTTTTAAATCCGATTCCACTCATCAACATACTCTCCTTCAATAGTGATGCATTATTTCCAGCACTCCTCTGACTTTTTGATTACGGTACCTAAAACGCATTTGTCATATTTGATGTATTTGTTATTAGATCGTTTGCGTTGAAATTTCCTTTAAATGGTTCTCACAACTGAAGAAAAAGTAGTTTTTTGCTCAGATGCTGGTTCTATCGCCAGCTACACTTCAGCCACTTTGGATTTTTATGTCCTCCGAGCTGAGTTTTACAACAACCATTCCGTAACTCTAGTCTTCTGTACCAGTCTGTACAGGTTCTTCGCCGGTTGGCTGTTTCATTGTTCAGGAGTCAGCCTAGGCTGTCCGAATATTCCCCGTCTTCTGTGCTTGATTCCACCTCTCTTTTTGTTTTCGTTTTACCCAGCCACTTATGCATTCTCGGATGACAGATTTACCACAGTTTGGTGGAGTACACAGCATAGGTATTTTGTTGTATTCTGAGTGGTCACTAAGCTCTTTTTGGCACTCCCATATCAGGATTGATGTCACTTTTGGAATTTATAACAGCTTTTATCGACACCCCGTTCATATTTTGATCTTTGCATTTCGATTTTTGCACATATTTATTTATCTTGAGCAGTGCAAGGTAGCGTACATTTCCTCCTGGAATACGGAAATGATTGTTCCTAGTGAGACTCATTTCTGAATTTCTCGCTTCACTGTTTAGTGTATATCCCACCGCTGAATGCTAAGAAATTTACGTATGCACAATGTTTTTAAATAATGATGAAATAAAACAATTTAATTTGTTTAAATCTTCATTTTTATACTATGATAATAATAAAAATGAAGATTTAAACAAATTAAATTGTTTTATTTCATCATTAGTATGGATCTTCATCTATTCAGGTTTAAATAATTCTACCAAAATTGTATTAAAAACTATTGAAATATTTTTATTTTTTCCTGTCCTCGTAATATAATTTGACTGATACGGAGGCAAGAGAAAGTTTTATATAGTTCTCTTCCTTAAATATTAATCGACTTCAAATTTTATTATTTTTTAATTAATATATTCATTGTTTTTAAACTTTTCCTCGATTTCTTTCAATTTATATTAACTTGAACGAATGCGTTTGTGAGTAACGCGTTTTTTGGTTTGGTTATTCTTATGGTAATTTGATTTTTGTAACTTAACGTTTAACATATACAAAGTGGTTCCCATCTACTTTTTTGTTGCAATAAAAAGTTGGAAGCGTCCAACACTTTATCGTCTTTCTCGCCTTACAGCTGTTTCTACCGAGCGCGGCTAAATTATGGAACAAATTCATTATTTTGCAAAGAATTTACAAAAATTCTGAAATAGGTCGATTTTTAATTTTAAATGCCGATTTTTTCAATAATGTAAATTTCAAGTAAAAAAGTTTTAGAAGTAAATTATGGCTACTTTAAGGGAAACCCAACGCATAGAAATTTTAATTTTTAGAGGATGTGGAGATAAAATGAGAACTCAGCAAAAGGTATGCGCTTTGTTTAATGCAATGTACCCACACATACCTATCAGCCGATCAACAGTCAGTGAAATTAAGAAAAAAATTAGAGAAACTGGTTATGTTAAAAATATCCAAAAGGCCAGACGTCCTAAGGTATCAGAAAACGTGCAACTTGATGTATTAAGTGTTGAAGATAATCTTCATAATACTTCACACCCAATTGGAGCGGACACAAGAACTAAGAACTCGATCCCGATCTCGCCGTATGCAGTTTTGTGACATTTTGCAGGATTTATGTAACCGCAATCCACATTTTATTATAATCAAATTATGTTTTCTGATGAGTCACCATCAGAAAATGAATGTCTGGGCGGGCATAATTGATGACACAATTATTTGGTCCTTATTTTTTTCAAGAAAATCTTACAGGGGAACGTTATCTGCAATTTCTGCGAACAGAAGTTATACCAGTTTTTGCCAATATGTCTCCAAACGCAAACAATCCTAACTTACCAGGTTACACCAAGATGGTGCATCCCCGCACAATGCACGTGATGTTTGCGAGTTTTTAAGCCAGTGTTTTCCTGGGAGGTGGATTGGTAGACGAGGACCAATAGAGTGGCCCCTCAAGAGCTTCAGTTCTTACACCTCTAGATTTTTTTTATGGGGTTATTTAAAATCAAAGGTTTATTGTAGATTAACCGCAAAATCTACAGGAGCTGCAAGACCGAATTAGAGACTAAGTTAATAGAATTACTCTGGAAGTTATTCGTAGTGCTCAAAAAGAATGTGTTCGTCGATTTGCTTATTGTCAAGAGATCGGTGGATGGCATTTTGAGCATTTAATTTAGCTGAAAAATATTATGTATTTATTAATTTAATATTGCAGTTTGTTTATTGTAAAATTATTCTCTGATAAAATTTGTATTTTCCCTGTATAACCATTAGTCAGACAAGTATGATACTGCTGAATACATTATTAAAAGACCTTTCATGAGGTATTACAAGAACTACATACACTGCAAGATACCCGAAGGCAACGACTAGCTTAATCTTATTTTCATTTCTCATTTTTGTTACTGTCGTTGTCTCTGCACAATCTATAATTGTAAAAATAAAGTATTTTTTAAAAACTTAAACTTCGATCAATTTATTTAACTCGCTCGTATATTTGCTTTTCACTTTAATATTTGTCGTTTGTATACAATCTCCTCCTCTATAGGTTAGTGTCCAGGGGCTGCCCACCAGCCGGGGTTATATATTTCTTTTGTGGTAGCTCTTGGATAAGTTGCTTAGTGCTCTCGGAAGAAAAGGGGTAGAAATGCAAGAGTATGCAGTCGACCTTGTCATCATGGCAAGGACCACGTCTGAGAGGGTAACAAATAATATGATCCAAACGGCATTAGACGATTTTTACAGTTAGTGTCAGAGCGAACAGATGTGTGTTAAAATCGGCAAAACTGTAATTGTTCCCTTTGTAAGGAAACTAAACTTGGAGAATCTTCCTCCACGTTCCTACAATGGTATGGTTATTTCATTTGAAGCGGATGTGAAATATTCAGGGATTATCCTAGATAAAAACTTATATGGATTGCTTACTTGGAAAAGGTTCTCCATAAAGCTATACTATCCTGGTGAACTAGTAGTAGGATTTGTGGAAAATATTAGGGACTAGGACCCAAACAAGTCTATTGGATATATGTGATGATTGTGAGACCAATGATCACATAATATGGAGCTACTTAGTGACCAAAAGCATTACAGC
This sequence comes from Lochmaea crataegi, assembly GCA_947563755.1. Taxonomy (NCBI): domain Eukaryota; kingdom Metazoa; phylum Arthropoda; class Insecta; order Coleoptera; family Chrysomelidae; genus Lochmaea; species Lochmaea crataegi. The sequence continues at coordinate 32,887,762 of OX387427.1, read as the reverse complement.
GCATTTACCAAGCAAAACTCTCTGGTATACGGACATAGGTTCTTTGACCATTACTGGTGCCATTAACACCACACCCTCAGCAGCCATCAAAATCCTTCTAGACCTACCTCCTCCCCATTCCTCTCCATTTTTTCCTGGAAAATTCTCATACGGAGCAAAGCTCACTGCTCGGGGGCACTGAGAGTCATAGTATTCTGGGAATGACATTATGCCTCCAATAATGAACTACAACCTGCCTTATACAGTCCTTAATCCGAATAGAGATGACTGAGTCTTCCGAAAATTGGAACTACTAAGAACAGATAGCTGTATACAGATCAAGAACAACACCCTCGGGTTCTGGTGCAGATGTATACGGTCGCAGACTTAGGACCAAAATATCAACTTGCCTATAATTCTATGCAACTGTATTTCAGACGGGAATTTACGCCATTGGTTGACGAATAAAACAAATTTTCTCGAACAGCCAAGTGGATTTAAAACTAAAACTTGTTGTTGTTGGTATCAAACTGCCGATTGAAATTCTCCTTAATAGGAAGACTCTACAAAGTGTCTTTATTCTACATCCCTGACCATTTTGGTATGGTTGGCAATAAAAAGGCAGATCCCTTTGAATGTGATTTTATCGAACCAATACATACCATTGGCATCTCAATATTTTGCCAAGCAAATATTGAATACCTGCCAGTAGATTTTTTGACTTCTGGCAAAATCTACTATGATTAGTTCATTCGAAGGCATTCATACATACTTCGAAGAAAAATACCAATCAAGTGACTATAGCAGGCTTGACCCTCGTTGTCTACCAGATCTGCCAACAGACATCATAGTGAGATTTGTACTGTCGAAAGGTCTGAAGTACCGTATTTGTCTGGAACGGAGAATATACTTTGTGCCCGCTGCGGCCTGAAACAGGTTTCAAATAAATAAAACGTAATAAAACTTTTTCCAACTAAATACTAAATTATATAGCTGCGTACTGCACTGGATATCTCTGATTCTAATTTCGTTACTTCCGAGATCAAAGTTACTGGGAAATTTTCCACCGTTAGAATTTTTGATGAAATTAATTTTCGCTACACGAACAAGTTAATTTTCAGTCATATTTCCGGTTTATTGTACTCTATACGTCTATTTATATTTCGGCAGTAGAGAACAAAAACAGATGTTTAACATCGTGAATTACTTTATTGTTTGATAAAATATTCATTATGAAGATTATTTCTTATTTACTGGGACTCGACCTAATTTTTGGAGCCCTTTGATGTGCGAAAATAAGATTTAATCGATTATGACCAAACGAGGGCTGTACGGTGGAGCTAATGTATAGGCGATAGTCGAAATCGCCCACCGCCCGAATTTTTTTTTCACAACGCGTTATGCATGTGACAGTTCGGCGAGCTTTTATTTAGCTTTGTGGAGGCTGCTGCAGATTCTCTTGTCAAAAACCCATGCTGTCTTCTGGATTCAAGCAAAGAATTACTCGATGTTATTTCCTCAAAGGATGTCAAACAAAGCCAAGCGCATACATAAAATTAAATATTGAATGCAATTCAAAATTTCATAAGAGAAGCTGTTGTAAAAACAATTGGTTTATTTCAAGCTTTTGTTTATTTTCTTTGACGTTTTCTTTTCATATAATAACTATAATTTTTTCTATATATAGGGTGACAATATGTACTTTTTTTAGTAGTACAGTACTTTCTTTTGAAACAATATCCTACTGTCCTGTAAAGGTCCTTTTTTATAATTATGTCTTAATTTTGGTGTTTTAAATGAAAAAACCTAGTAATTAAACTATTTCTGATATTATATACCTATTTCGTATCTGGATTTTTCCCCACTGTGCGAACGCAACGACTACACTATATTCAAACTTCATTTACGCCGCGTCAAAACAATATCGTCACTTGACAACCCCTCCACCGGCAGACGTTTTGCGTTCGTTTTGGTGGATAAAATAGTGGGGTGTCGACTGCAATGAATCTACCAATATAAACGAAAAAATTCCTTCACTAGGGATAAAAAAGTATGTTTTGGCGGTAAATACTAAGTGAAACAGCATCAATTTGGAAAACTTCCTTAAAACCAAAAAGATTCTGCTCGGAAAATTGGTTTATCGCTGCCATGAAGATTATTTTGCTCATCATACAATTAAGCATTTACAAAGTTTCAGACTGCACATCAAAACTAATAGCGAATATGGCCATTTTTGAAAAGTATTTGGCTCAAGAATCACAGTTAAGATCTACAAAAAGCCAATTTTGTCTGCATCACAATTGATTCATCAAATCACAAAGCAATTAAAGTTGGGTCCTAAATGGTAAAGTACTTTAATTATGTGAAATTGCTTCAAATTCGCGACTCGCCTAGTGAGACATCAGAATGACTATGTGGTGAGTGCTTCGAATCCCCTCGGTTTACAAATGTATCGGATTGTCTGCTAATAATGCAAATACAAATTTTGGTGGAGTGTGAAGAAAAGGAGTTAACAATATATTTACCAAATTAAATGCTTCTCGTGGCAAACCCTAACAATTGATGTTGAAGTTGTAGAGGTTAAAATGTTGAAGTTCCTGAAGAATGAACTCAAAATTTTGAAGGCAATCTCAAAAATACGACTAGTATCAAAATGATGACAGAAAAGTTAATTAAAAACCGGTCAGTAGCGCAAGGCTTTTGATCTAGTACTTTTTTTCTATACGAAAATTATGGTCTCCCTAGGTATACTAAACAATTTGTTGGATGTAGACCGGTAGCCCATGACACAATGTAGTCTCCGTTATTATGAATGGATGCCGTTTCCACCATAGAGTTTCATGTGAAAAACAAGTAGAATAAGGCTATGCCCCAAGATCCAAGCTGGATAATCGACGCTATAGTGAACAATGAAAATCTTTCTTGGGTACTACTTTATCATACGAAAATAACATGCCATACAAAACCAAGTGATACTAATAGTCCAAGAGCTGGCACCAATTTTTGGGATGGTATTTGCAATTTTGAGGCAAGATGAAAACTTATCCTATACCTCTCCTATTACACGGAGTTGCAGACCTGGCTGGTGAGTAGCGGGGCTAAATCAAGCCCTAAATTAAAAAAAAAAATTTTTTTGCCAAAAATATGTTTGAGACAATTTGAAATTTTTATATGTTGTAGTTTATGTTAGAAAAGTTAGGAAAAAAATAAGCCAGGCGATTTAGTAGGTTTTTAATATTACCAAACGCGTGCAAAGATTTTTTGAAAGAAATATAAAAAATGTATTTGAGGCAACTTGAAATTTTAATAGGGTATTATTTATAGTTAAAAAATAAGATTATAAAAAAGACAGATCATTTTGGTAGGACATTCTGCCTGCCAGGTGATCTAAAAAATTATGTATAGGTAAGCTGATATGTGAGAGAGAGAGCGTTTATCGTCTGAGTTCTCGCTCGTCGTTACTTATGATAGATAGCCATGCGGTTCTGAGTCTGAATTTCGGAGTAACCTATAGAACATTTTGTGAATTTATATGTTTGTGTTGATTTGGGTGTGTTAAATTGAAATATTTTTTGTATAATTTCTTGTATCATAAAAAATTTGTTATTTAGTCAATTTTAATACAATTCTAAATGTGATGAATCTTTGCTATTACTGCAAAAATATTGTTTTTTTCAAAAAAATCATGAGAAATTATGTTTAGAAAATTAAAAAATTTTATAGGACTAATGCTTTTGCCGCTGGATCCAAAATTTGAAAAATTGCTTTTTTTGTGATAGCATTTTAACTAAAAATCTTATATATAAAAATAAATCTGCGTAATGTATGTACGCGCATAACTTCAGAACGCCGGCAACAAATTGGATAATTCTTTTTTTTTTCGTTCGTTATTGCCACGGCAAGGTTTGTATACAAAAAAAAATGTAAAAATCGATTAATTAAAGGTTTTTTTTGGACGCGGATGACGGACGTTGTTTTGATAATGGTTTAGAGGTTAATTCGTGTTTTGTGTGTTTGGATGTAAGTTTAGAAGTTGGGTCGTGTTTATTGTTAAATAAAAATGCTACCAGTAAGGCATCAAAATATCGGTCGGTGTTCGCGTAAAGTAAGTGGGGTGTACAGTATACGAGATAATGAGACGGAAGAAGAGCGATGTCAGCGTTTGAAGGCAAAACACTATTGGACGCGGCTGACGGACGTTGTTTTGATAATAGTTTAGAGGTTAAAGGCTGAAACTCACTTAACAGCACAGCACCGTCGAGTGGTCAACTTGACGGTTGTGTATGGGTTCACTTAACGCATCGACACGGGATCATCATCGCCGCGATAGGCTTCACTTTATATTGTCAGAGATATTGTATTAGCACGCCGTCCACAAAATATTCTCTCTGAGAAATGTGTTGTGGTTGAGGCATTGACGTGCCTTGTCGGTGCTAAGTGATATCTATAATCCGAACTAGTTCACACATATACTAATAACTCATTCAAGATTATGTCAGAAGTTTTGTGGGTGGCACGACAGCAGGGGCACTGCAAAAGAGTTGAAGTTTTAAAAATCAAACAGTTCTGTTATGCATAAACCTTGTTTTAAAAGACGTTGATAATATTAGTGACAATTTAATTCATGTATAAAAAATCCCATAAGCCGCGTGATTTTGTCATTATGACAGCGAAAAAAGTTTGCCCTAACTTTTCCAGTGACAATAACGGAACCTAACTTTTGAAAGCATGACAACCAGCATTGTAAAAAAAATTTTTGATGACAAATTTTTCACAAACTTGCGTTGTCAGAAAAGTTTTCATTTGTGGAAAGTTCTGAAAATCAAGCTATTTTTAATAATTGTGTTTTTAACAATTGTACTTTTCCGTTAAATTAAGTAAACTGATTTACATCTCATTTTTTAATTTATTGATTTACATATTCATTAAATTGTCTTACCGAATTACACTCTAGCTTATTTTTTGAGTCGAAGTAAACTTGACATTTATAATTCGAATTTTGTTGCCATTAGGTAAATCGACTCAAAAAACTGCCAGAAAAAATTACTCGTCCTACGGACTCGTAATTTTTTCAGAGGCAGTTTTTTTCGTTAAATTGCCGGGCAACAAAATTCTTATTGATACATGTCAAGTTTACTTCGACAAAAAAAAAGCTCTCGTGTAATTATAAGTGATAAATAATGATTATGCTAGAAGTTTTCTCGAGCTAAAGACCTCGTCAGACGGATTTGAAAATCCAAAGGAAAAATAATCTGAAATTTGAAGAGCTTCATTGTACTTTTTCCTTGCACATTTTTAATAATTATGATGTGAATTATTGCCAGACGATTTTGTTGGGATACAGGGTATATCATGAGGAACTGTACATACTCCTTCCTCGTATGGAGACCCCTATGAGGAATGTCAAATGGTCATTAAAAAGTGTCTGCTCCCATACTTTAATAATATACAGGGGAATTGTGAATTTTGACTGATATTTCTTTTGATCATAACTTTTGAACGGTTATTTCGATTTGTCCCATATTTTGGTAAAACGTTACACTACTATCACCTAATTGTCTGATTTATTCAAACTAAAAAAAAATCAGGGCCGGTCTTGGAAAATTAGTTTGTTTTGTTCATATAAAAAATTTCACCCCGTATATGGATTTTCAAAACTCTTATAAGGATCTCACAAACTACACAAATAGAGAACAAAAATGGCGTATTTATTTTTCTCCCCACACGAATGCTGAATTTTTAACAAGAAAATCAAATTTAACTATAAATTAAAAGTTTGACAACATGAGCCATAAATTTCATAAAATATAATTTTCTTGCAAAAATGTAATTTTTCGTACAAATATTACACTTTGTAACAGGTGGACAATTATTTATCGTCCGGGTGTTGGGGTATAGGAAATTATTCCATAACTATAAACGATTTTATTCACTAACAAAAACTTAGAAATACAGAATGGTTAAAAAAAGGTAAAAATAACGGCGGTTGACAATAACGCGGGAATCAGAAAAGCCGGTAAATGAAAAAAAGGGTTTCAACGTGTTCTCTCTTTCGAACTAATTATCACACTACTGCAACGAGCGGTCAAAGGTAAGTATCCCACAAAGCGCAGTTGTCACGTTTGTTGGATGAGAAGGGGATCTTGTTACACACTCCCCCTCTAGATGACGTAACGGCCCTCCGACGTCAGATAGTAAAACGAATAGAAACTCGCTTTCATTTCTTCTTAGGACGGCCTCTCTTCTTCTTGGAGAGCACGGGCTGGGGTATCGGAATTTCTTCTTTAGCTAGATAAGGGCGGATATCGGATGCATGATAGCGCCCAAGGAATTCCGATCCATCACAAGTAGAAATTTCATATGAAGTAGGCGTGACGACGTTGGAGATAAGGTAAGGTCCATCACGCTTAGTGGCGAATTTATTGGTATACCCTTTCTGGGCGGAACTTAATGTATGAGTCGAGAGTAAAATTTTATCTCCCTTCTTGAAAAATATATTTCTCCTATCTGGGTCAGCAGCTTCTTTTCTCTGGTCTTACTTTTTCATCAAGACTTCGTGAGCAAGACAAAGACAATCCGCTAATTTTCTTAAATAAGGAGTAATTCTTGGAACAAAGTTCTCAGCGGAAACAATTTGGCGTAAATCATAAACGCAATCTTGGGGTGCCCTCAATTGTCGACCAAACGTCAGATAGGCTGGAGTCTGCCCTGTAGACTCGCAGACTGTAGTGTTAATCGCAAATCGGATACTGCTCAAGTGCTCATCCCATTTATCGTGTTGTCCTTGGACTAATATGGATAATTGGGTTTTTAGTTCGCGATTCTTCCTTTCAACAGGATTACTAGCGGGATGATACAAAGGAACATAGGAGCTTTTTATTCCAAAGCAATGTATTACTTTCTGCATCACGTCCGAGATGAACTGTACTCCATTATCGGAAATTAATTTTCTAGGAGTGTCAAACCGAAGGAAAACTTCTTCTATAAGGAGCTTAGCACAAGCTTCACCAGTTGCATTAGGTAAAGGAAATAATTCTACCCATTTGGAGGCGATATCTTCCACAATTAAGATCCATTTGTTCAATGAGACCGTTTCCGGGAGGGGCCCGAATAAATCAACAGCCATAACTTCAAATCGTTGTGCAGGAGCTGGAGTCTGTAACAATCCTGCGGGTTTTAGGTTCGTACTTTTATACCGTTGGCAATCTAAGCAATTTTTGACATGGTTGGCAATGTATCTTCGCATACCAGTCCAAAAGAATTTTTCGGAAATTTTCTTATAGGTGTGGTCAACTCCATAATGACCAGCAGTGTCAGCGTCATGGTATTGTTTCAGTATGTCCTCTCGTAGAGGTTCAGGGATCACCAGCTGGGGGTTTTCGGAGTCATTGTCAGGATTGAAATGATAAAGAACTCCATCAGCGAGTTGGTATCCTCGTTCAGACCATCTGGTCAAGTCTACTAGATCTTCTGATTCTAGAGATTTAATAATCTTTGCAACATCGTCGTCAGCAAGTTGTTGGGCTCGAAAGTCCTCTGGCGCATATCTGGGCATTTCTACCGTGACGAAGCAAATACCACAAGTCTCGTCGGTTGGGTGTGGACAAAAAGGTCGAGATAGCATATCGGCAACCACGTTGGATTTCCCAGGTGTATAGACTATGTTCATATTGAGTCCCTGAAGTCTTAACGCCCATCTTGCGAGACGTCCCGAATGTGTTTTTAGAGTAAAAAGCCATTTTAATGGTTGATGATCCGTAGCAACGGTTACTTCCGCATTTTCCAAATAGGCCCGAAATTTTTCGGTACTCCACACAATGGCAAGAGCTTCTCGCTCCGTAGTAGAGAATTTGCGTTCAGCAGAAGTTAACAAGCGGCTTGCATATTCTACGGGTCGTTCCATATTTTCCTCCCCCTGGAGTAATACCGCACCGAGAGCATATTGACTTGCATCGGTTCGAAGTATGTAAGGCTTTGTCTGATCAGCTTGTATCAAAACCGGAGATGACGTAAGTATGTCTTTTAAAGTCTGAAACGCGCACTTTTCTTTTTCTCCGAAGTGGAATTTCGCGTTTTTCTTTAGTAAGTTCGTTAAAGGTCGAGCTATGTCGGCAAAGTTCGGCACAAATTTACGGTACCACGAGCACGTTTGCACAAAACTATGAACGTGTTTAATACAACTAGGTTCACTTAACTTTTTGATGGCGGCAGTCTTTGCGGGGTTTGGCTCGATGCCTTGTGGTGTAATCACGTGACCGAGATATAGTGCGGAGTTTCTTTCGAAAGAGCACTTGTCTGGACGCGCGCGTATTTTGAACATTTTAAGTCTCTGAAACACGGCAGTCAAATCATCGATATGTTTTTCAAAAGTTTCTGATAATATTAATAAATCGTCCAAATACGTAAAAACAGCACGATCACCAAGTCCGCGGCAAAAACGTCCCATTAGTCGGTTAAAAGTAGCGGGTGCGTTCCTTAAACCGAATGGCATTCGATTAAAACGGTAGGTGCCGAAAGGTGTAACGAAGCATGTTTTATCCCTGTCCGGAGGTGCAACCGGTACCTGCCAGTAACCTGATTGTAAATCTATAGTAGACATAAAAGGAGTATGTTTGGCCGAATGTAACAAATCGTCTATAAGAGGCATTGGAAAACTATCACTAACTGTAATTGAATTTAACCTACGATAGTCTATACATAACCTCAAATCATTAGGATTATTTCGTTTAGGAATTAGTACGATGGGACTGGCCCATGGAGATTCGCATTCTTCAATAATATTAGACGCTAAAAGATTATCTATCTCAATTTTTAGAAATTGTTTCTTGAAATTATTTAAAGGATAAGGAGATACAGCAATGGGGTCACTATCGTCCGTGGTTATACGGTGTTCAGCAAAATCCGTAGGGTCTCCACTGGAGGCAAAAATATCCGAAGCCTGCGCAAGAGCCTCATTAACTTTGGCCCGTTGAGAAGAGTCCAAAATTTCTCCTTCGTTGGTACGCAAAAAGTATTCGCTCACTTCGCAAATTTGTAACGGTGAGTCATCAAGAATGATTTCTTTAACAAACGGAAACTCTTTCGTTCGATCTTCACAAAAATACCAACAATCATCGGCGATATTTAAAATAATCTTAGCTTTTTCGAGGAAATCTACTCCCAAAAGCGTTCTATTATGTTCGAGTTCTGGGAAAATGATAAATGTAACGGACACCATTTTATCTTTAATTAAAACATCGACGTTCGTTTTCAGAATATCTTTATCTTGGATATTTCCGTCAGCATAAGAAATGTTCATTTTAGTTTTCGTAAACTCGTAATTTTTTTGTTTTAACAACCTATACAAGCTAGCACCTGCTATACTACCTTGTGCGCCTGAATCGGCGAATCCGACTCCGTCAACATTGTCAATCGTGATTGGTATTAAAGGTCTAGACATCGAAACAGAATATAAGTTTAAATCAGAATTTGTAATAGAATCATTTTCTATTATGATTTGGTCAAAAGCAACAGAGTGAACTATTGTTTTGGTTTTACCCTGACACGTAGTGCATTTGGACCGAATGACACCTGGAGCACCGCAACCGTAACAAACAAGTTTCGCGTTTGGCGCGTTTTCGTCGCTTTTCGCAAGATTTTTAACCTGCGTCAATGATGAAACAGTGGGCCCATATTGGTCATTTGTTTTGTCCTTTTTCATTAGTTGTTTACAATTTTATTTTGAGTGACCTGCTTTTTTACAATAACGACAATATAACTGTTTATCTCTTTTGTCATTAATCTTATGGTCAGATTTATAAGAAGGAATTTGGTCACTTTCTTTCATAGATTGTTCAAGATCCCGGAGTTGCGTCAGAAGACTTTCGAAATCGTCAAATTGATTGCGCGGCAACCGTTTTCGTAGTTTACGATTTAACAGCCCGTAAATCATATCGAGTTGTGCCGCTAACGGCAAGTCATACGGCAACTTAGAAAATAAAGCACGGATAGAACAAATGAACAGTTCAGAAGATTCTCCTACCTCCTGTTCTTTCGCAAAAATGTCTCTAAAAATGAAATGCGGCGGATGAGTTTTTGTATAAGTGTCCTTTAAAAGTTTCACTGCATCGTTCCACGAAACAACTGTCTTTTTAACACCTTGCCACCAGGTAGCGGCTACGCCTTCCAAAAGCATGGGAAGTCCGCGTAAAGCATTTTCATCGGAGACCGAAGTACAATCTTTATACGTACAAATACTGTCTATAAATGCTTCCACATTAGATTCACTTGAACCATTAAAACGAGTCGTACACTTTGCAAAATTACCCGTTTGATTATTATTATTAGAAGGACCAGAAAACTGAAAGTTTTGTAAAAGTTCTTGAGTGGATTGTTTATTTGAATTACTTAAAGCACTAATTAAGTCCAATAATTGTTGCTGAGACATTAGAATGGAAGCGACGGCTCCATCATTAGGTTCGTCTTTTTTCGGCGGCATTTTATAAGACTTGAGACGTAAGCTTTTTGTAAAAGTAGATATAAATAAAATTCAAAGTTCAAACGATTGAAATGAATGTCCACTCTGTATATAACAAAACAGATTTGAAATTAAAATTGGAAAGGACTTACTTTATTGCAGATGTTTTCAACTCTTATAACCTCTGTTAGATCCTTAAAAGCACGTTTCAAAATGCTTTATGGTGAATGGTGATATTACACAAAACACCACTTGTTTTTGTAACAAAGTTCTTAATTACCGAATACTCGAGTTATTGTCCGAAACCTTATAACTGTGTATCACTAAAACAAAAGTTTTTGCAGTTCTCACAAACGTTCTATGGAATTTTCCTAGCCACGAGTTGGGGCGCCAGTGTAACATGTGGACAATTATTTATCGTCCGGGTGTTGGGGTATAGGAAATTATTCCATAACTATAAACGATTTTATTCACTAACAAAAACTTAGAAATACAGAATGGTTAAAAAAAGGTAAAAATAACGGCGGTTGACAATAACGCGGGAATCAGAAAAGCCGGTAAATGAGAAAAAGGGTTTCAACGTGTTCTCTCTTTCGAACTAATTATCACACTACTGCAACGAGCGGTCAAAGGTAAGTATCCCACAAAGCGCAGTTGTCACGTTTGTTGGATGAGAAGGGGATCTTGTTACAACTTTTAATAATTAATAGTACCATAGCTCGTCCTATATTTTTAACAATACAAATGTTTTATTCACTTTCGAATCGGCTTTCAAAAGGAACACACTGTTTTGTATAATACTAAAACATCACCCTGTATAACATTTCTTTAATGATTCATCGATATTGTCATTGTATCGAATTATCAAAATTTTGTTTTACTTTTGCTCAAAATACACGGTAATACTTGATTCAATTTTATTTTGATTTAAATTTGAGAAACTGCAAAATGGGGCCAAACATAAATAAAACTAAATTAAACAATAGATGTCGAAGAATAAAAATATATTATTCTACGCTTCACAACTAGTTTTGAAAAATATTTTTCAAAAACAGTGACCGTTCAACGAAGAAGAAACAACTACTTCCCGGGCTACATGCCCCGACAGATATTGAATTACACTTCTAAGTCAAACGGGGTTGGTAAATCTACAAGATTTAAACCAACCATTCTGGTTTGCAACTAGAAGGGATAACACATGTGTGATAACACCCCTGGGCATCGTAGAGTATGCCGCCCTATCACCGAAATTGTACATAAAATTTTAGTTTTGATTTACAATTTGTTACAATAACTCATTTATAGCGGAAAATTTATTATATTATTATGTTGAATACATTTTTTTTTCTAGGAATATGATTTTTCATCAAGTATTACTCATACATTGCAATATGATAAGGCAAAAACTTCTGAATTTTTGATTTGCAGATTGGTAAATTAAATCTTGTATAGAAGGTAAGTAGTTTTTGAATCTTTTCAAACCTGAAAACGATCGTTCTGCGCTACAGTTGTTACAGCTAATGTGATCAATATTCGATATGCGATTTCCACATTCAAAAACTCAGTTTAGAGTTCGTTTGTAAGCAGTTCTAAAAGATGGGAAGATGAATTTTGTTCCATCATTTTCTCAGTGCAATAGATAGGCATGAAAGTGCACAAACTCTTCAACTAATGAAGACTCGAGATTTGAGGAATAAACATTACCTAAATGGAATAAACGATGATTTCATGATTATCCATATTGCCAAATTCAGTGATAACCGAGAATTTTTCCTGAATATTTTCATATGCTATACATCAAACGTTTATAATCATAAATATAATTTATTGTAATTTTAAGATGGTTAAAGGGAACTCTTATCCTTACCCTTTTTAAAGCGATTTTGATAACAGTTTTTTTTACGCTCCAAATTTCGCCGCCCTAGGCATTAGCCCCGAATGTCCCTAGTCCCTAGTCCCTAGCGCTGGCAATTAACATAAATAATTCAAGAACTGTTGCATACAAAAAATTTAAATTCATCATTTCAGTGGAAATTAAATTCTTTGTAATTTCTTTTATATAAACATTATATTATTATTGTTAATTTTCAATATTTTTCATGTTATTTAAATGAAAAAAACTAAATTTCCATTCTTTGTCTTTCTCATAATTTTTCATATTAATCTTGTTTAATTATGTACCTATATTATTAAGCCTTAAGCCAAAAATTTTTTTGACGAATTGTACCAGTATGGCATTTGGATTTTTGGAAATTATATGATGCAATGTTACGTAATTATATTTGCCATACTTCTAGTAGGGGGAAAATTAGTGCCATACTGGTACAAATGGTTCGAAATCTTACAATTTTGAAAAAATATTGTACTCATTCGCCATCTCCCACAGATATGACATTATCAGACTTCTACTCGTGATTATACAGGAAACTGGTACAAATCGTTTTGAAAAAAATTTACTCCTTTGCGGCGGTATGGCGGCCATTTGGAACTGTCGGAAGAGTATGGCATGGTGATCTTCGTGAATGGCTACTCGAAGATGATTAGCTGTGTAAATATTAGCCTGGTGAAAATGGTTGAATTGTTTTTTTAAAAATAATGTGTTCTCTTCGATATGGTAGGCTGTAAGTCACACCGGAGAAGTATGGCATTACGCTACCGCATACTTATTTTTTTATCGGCTATCGGAAAATTCAAAAATTTTTGTGGAACAAATCGTTCAACACTCGTAATTTATCCGACACGTTCGATTAACGCCCATGCGATTGGCCGCCGGTACCAGCGCTATGACCATCATTTTCCTTCTCGTCATTATGAAATTAGACCCTTGAAGGGTCGCCATACTGGTACAAACCTGACATTTTGTGTCGCTATCTCCCGGTCTATATCCAGTATATCATGCGTAGACTTAGCCCACAAGTTATGCGACATGTTCGTCTTGCTATCATTAATGTGGTCTTTGATCTTGTCGCTACTTTTTCCAATTGTTTGATCAATGATAATATCGATATATATTCAATATCCATCACCATTGGAATACCCGTACCTTGGAGAGATAATGGTCCCAATCCCAATAGGTTTCTTCTTCTCGTGTAAGGCTTTATGTTTTATTTGGTGGGACTTATATTTAAACACACCTCTTCCATCTATTCTGCTACTATGTTGATAGCCTGTTGCATACGTTCTCTGAATTTGTCTTGTGATATGATGACCAGATCGTCCGCACACCCGAAGACAATGTGGTGTGCCCTTCCAGTCTCCTTATCGGTCCGTTCATTACAAGGTTCCATATTAGAGGAGACTTCTTCCTGAGGACATCCTCTTGAAACCCGGGCTGATAATGTTTCACCCATCAAGGTTGTGAAAATAAATCGGTCTTTTAGTTTGCAATATATCAATCTGCAGCTTTTTTCGTCAATTTGCGCTTGACGGATCGCCACAATATTACTTTGCGGCACCCTCTATACTTAATAATAGACCGGTAGCCCATGACACATTCAGGCTTCATTATTTCAAATGGAAGCCGTTTTCACCATCGAGTTTCATGTGAAAAACAAGTAGAATAAGGCTATTCCCCAAGACCCAAACTTTATACTACACGTATATTTTTGTATTCAAATAAGCTAGAGAGAAATGAATATGCTTTATTGTCAAAAAAAATTGCTATAATTGTACAAGTGATGTAAAAACAAACAATAAATTGGGAACATAAGATAAAATAATTCCAACGTTAATATTACATTCAAATAGGCAATTATTATATGTATTAACAAACACAAACTTTAAAACAATTTTCTTCCATTTGAATTCCATTAAAAAAAAGTATACTTCTTTCAAGCACTCTGCAATAGGTACTATGGGTCGTGGAAAACAGTTTTTAAATGTATGATGTGAAAATGGAATCTTACAATCTACTTGATCACACAATATAATTGGTCTATCATCATCAACAACATTACAACAAAAGAGCTTTTCTAAGTCGTCAAAGTTCTGCATGAGATGAGGGTATGCTTGCAATAAAATTTTGAACTATTTCTTCGCCTAGCTACTCTTATTCATCAATGGAAACTTTCTCTACATGTTGTAGGATTTCCTAGGTCTAATATAACATTCAAAATAATATACTAAAGTATCACCCTACTAAAACAAAAACTCCATTGGCTAAAGTAGATCCTACTTTCAGCACAAAGCCAAATTTCATTTCATTCACTAGTATTTGGTGTTAAAACTGTGTCAAAATACCGAATAACTATTCATATCCATATATAGGAGTTCATCCATTTCTCAATTGTGGTTAAAATCCAATAAAGGTATTAAAAGAAACACAAAGTCAAACCACAACGTATACAAGTCTTGAACACTGTTTACCATTGAATAGACATCAATACAAAACTGACCAGCTGACGTATTGGTCGGCCATAACAGGACACGTGATCTGGATTGCCTCATTAATTTCCGATAACGTCGTGAATAATCAACGCATTCATCAGAATCAACAAGGACAAATGTTGTGTGAGCGATGTTGACATAGTCCGGAAGCGGTCAATGCTGCCGTATGCAATCATAGGTCCAAGGATATTTTGAGCTGCTGAATCCGAATATGCCCGGCGTTTTTGCGAAAAACCAGAACGTTTTGTTTAAATCGCAACTGTTGAAATAAATTAAGAACAATCTTTTCGGTACGGACAATTTTTTTTATGCAAATATGGACCTTTCTAAGCAGAAAAGGTCTCTCATTTTTTTTATACTGCATATTTAAAAAGTTATACATTTTTGACGATTTTTACTAACTTTCAATAACAATAACTTTTGACCTACTCAACATTTTTCAAACTTGAAAAATCCTACTTGTTCTCTAAACCTTACTCTACAAATTGGTATACTCCGATATTAGCAAAGGTCCGGCTCTTCGCACTTATCGCGTTTAACAATGAATCATAAATATTGTCCGAAATCTGAAACATCGATTTTTGGCGATGTTTTCTTCCCACCATAATTAAAAAAATTATATTATTTATTGAATTACGACTCAGATGACGATTAAAAATTTTATTATTAACCTTATTCATGAATTTTCAAGAGTACCGAATAATTTCTATTCATGTTAACTCGTATAAAATGCTTCGTTAATTACAGAAAGCGCAGAATAACGTAAATATAATGTGCTCTGATTATTCGTTTATTTTTTTAAATGGATATACTATAAGATAATCAGTATAATGAATATAATAATAATTTTTCAATTTAATTTAAAAAATGTATTGACAAGATTTTTGGGAATTTTGGAAACGTTGGCGATACTCGACACTAAATACTGTTTACACTATTACACTACCACTACACCAACACTTAAACTTTACACTATTCTACGCGCGTTTCGAAGACCAAGTTATCTTCTTCAAAGAGGTGAGCCAACACTATAGGTCTTTTTTATTCGGTTATTTAACGTCGGTTTTTTTCTGCTGGGAGCACACTACCCCTAACCGAAAATTTTGCCGAACCCACTAGTATTCCAACCAGTGGTAGGGATTTAACTCTCGACGTTGGGCGTTAATGAATCAAAAATGGAAAATTGAATAGCGAAGGTTCTTGCCTAACTGATATTAAAATTTGGAGATAACAAAGCCAGTTCTTAGGACTTTGTTACCTATAGAGGTTAGATAAAGAAATAATACAGATATTTATAAGAAGGGCGCCAATAATTTTATTTCTTAAGAAAAATTAGAAAAAATTCAAATTGTAAATCAGCTAAAATTTAACTATTGTCATCTGCCTAGGGATTTGAAAAAAAATAAAGGTAATTTTGGTTTCTGTGTGATGAATAAAACTTAGTATATATAAAAAAAATATAATATAATGAGAATAAAAAGAATTGAAATTTACAAGTTTAGGTGAATGGTTTAGTAAATTAGAGTAATCAAATATAAAATTACAACATTAAAAAAACATAGGTGAAGCCTTCAATTTTAACAAATTACTTTCCTGAGTTAAAGTTCTTCTATCTTATACTTCGGGATTGAATCCAGGGAAAATTTATTTCTGGTTGATGTTCATTCCAGGAGGTTGAATTGCAGGAACTTAGCAGCTTGTCTTCCCCGGGAACTGTATATTCCAGTAACTGTATATCTCCGGAACTATATATCTCAGGAATTATATATCTAAGGAACTATATAATGGTTTATCCCAGGAACTGTACTAAAGTTACATTTTACATTACAGAAAAAAGAAATCTACAAAATGAAGCATTTTGGGATATCTGTCCCTGATAAATACATAAATCATATAGTTTTACAATTATTTAACTTCGTTCTGAACAAACATCTAATTTAAGTTGAAGAAAATTATAAGCAAATGAGAGAAGTATATAGAAATGTGAGTTAATAGAATTTAAATGAGAAAGGTAAAGCCATGTGGCATCCCAAAAATTATTAGCCATTTTGTGTAATAATTTATGCATTACATTATTATTTTAATCAAGAAACACCTCCTACAAAGCTACTAAATTGAAACAAAACTGTATAACATACATAGTAAAATCTAGAAGCTTCTTCTACTTATATTTTTAAGGAAAACTCTACGATATAAGAACTACTGCACCTCATTACTTCATCGCTTCAAAGGCAGTGATGAACAAAAGGCCGGAAACCTCTCCGTTCATATTTATGTAAAATTTGAATATTTTAAATTTCGCTGTAAAGTTAATAACCAGAAAATATAATGATTGATTTTTAGTCCCTTATTGTCTATTCCAACAAAAGATAAATCTTAAGAAATGTTAAAATAGTATTTTTATATTTGAAATGTTATCGGCAAAGATAACTTTTCAGGATCTTTATCGAGCCCAACATCCATGGACGTCTCATCCGAAAGAAGGCATATCTATATTATACCTCGTGCTCATTGGTATAATGCCTGCGAGCTGTGTAGTCTAAGGTTTTTCGCTGCAGGCTGTACGGACTTCGTCATCACTAAATTTTATCGCGCCAAACTGGTTAATCCGCGGGAACAAAACAACCAGGCGAAATTTTTTTTACAATTGCTCTTTAACTAATAAACTATACAACGGCCTATAAGGTCCTTTGTCTTTATATAAATTATTATTCCATCTAATTATTTCTATACTTTCAAAAGCATCCAATATTCTATTGTTAGATACATTTTTCAACAATTTCACACTATCTAAACTTATTGAACGATTACAATCTAAAACATGTTCAGCAAATCTCGTCTTCTCTGTACGATCAAATTTTAAATGAGCTACATGCTTTTCAAAACTAACTTTCACATACTGTTTGTAACCGTTTGATGCGAAATTTTTTTGAATATATGGATGACGAAGCCCCATAGCAGAAACAACAAAGAGACGACCAAGTATAAAATAGAAGTTCGCAATAGCGCACTGGTCCTTTGTATGAGCAATCGACAGCAGGTGGCGCAAGCGGAGATTGTATGGTTGGTTTGAAAATGCCCGCGCTTTGCTTTTTTATAGTTTCTATCATGGAGACTAGACAAGGAGATCGAACTCATACGGGAAAATTGACCAAATCTGTCCCCAAAATCGTCTATCTAAGCAGGTTGTTTTATTCACCGTGGCGGTCACGACAATAACCTTACTTTTTATATTTGACAGTAGGTAAATAGGAAACATTACTTTAAAAACTAGAAAATTGAAATTGTTATAATAAAAATTTATAATGGACAGGGTGTACTGTCGAAGTAGCTAGCAGCCAATAAAACATCATAAACTCGAGTTTTATTATTGGCTGTTATTGTTCTGCCGACAGATGCTTTGGTGCAAGATTTTAAGTGGCGCCCTCTATCATGACCAGAAATTGGAATGCATGGAGTTCGATCTCCTTGTATAGTCTCCATGGTTTCTATTTTAAATAACAATTAAATTATGAAATAAAACACTCAAGTACTACTAAACATTATATTTAGGCCAAACTATTACAAATAATGTCAAATATTATACAGTTGAATAAAGTAATGCAAAAAAAATGCAAAAATATTTGTACTGGTTAAAACTTTGGCAATAGCGGCATATATACAAGGTGTAACAAATAGATTCGTCATAAATAATAACACTTAATCTGGGTTCAAAAAGAGGTCGATTTACCGATGTAAAGAAGTAGAAGTGCACACACAAAAAGTTATACGGTGTTAAAAGTTGAAAATTTAATTCAATTTTCTTAAGGTTGCTCTTAGCTTACAATAGGTAATAAAACTATCATTCAATTTTTCTCACTGTTTGTGGGTTTTTGGAAGGGGTCACCTCCCCTAATCCTTATTCTAAAATTGTCCTATCAAAGACTCAACACCTCTCACTACTCACTAGCATTTGCAAGCACGGTAAGTATATGGTAGTATTAACATTGTTCAGTGACAAGATTGTATTCTGAATGAAAAATATATAAAAATTTCGTTTTTGCATAAATAACTTGGTCAATTTGATTTTTATATGTTTAAGCAATTCTCTAATTTATTTTTCTTTCTGGTGTCTCGATATTAACCCAATTTTCCAATAATACATGACATTTAGAACATACATTTTAAGATTGCAAACCATATTTCCTACAACTGTATGTCATAAAAAGGAAAGAGAGCTCAATTACTATTAGCTATAAAAAATGTCACTAGTCTGGAAGATATGTTTTATAATGAAGATGCTCTTAATGGAGTGCTGGCTGAAAATAGTAGTATATCTATTTTTTGTACTAAAAAAAATAAAAATTGCACGATTTAAGATATGGAAAAATCTTGAAAAAATCTACATTTAAACTAAAAAAATTGCCCCGTACCTGAAATTCAGCATTTATTTAGAACATATTTTCAGCTCCAATTAGATTGGAGTTGGTAGAGTGGAAGAAATCACGTGAAGAAAAACTATTGCCAAAGTACATACACAAGAGAAAAATTTATTCCCGGTGGTTTGCTTGAAAATATTTCTTGTACTTGTGAAAAAGGTTATATCTGAAATATAGTTGTAGGAAAAATGGTTAGGAGTGCTAGAATTCATGTTCTTGTTCTAATTTGAAGAAACCGACTCAGAACCTATAGAGCGAGATAATGATAGCAGATGAGAATATTCAAGAAAAGATGAAGAGGAAGAAGAAGAAGAACAAGAACAATAAGAAGTGAAACAGGAATCAGTTAAACATATAAAATTAAAATTGACCTGAAATTTTGAAAGTAATTTAAGCGTAAAACGAATTTTTGTTTCATTTTTCGTTCAAAATACAATCTTGTATTATAATTACATATGCCGGTTGATTCATTATTGTGATAAAGCTCAGTAGATATGTTATCATACAAAATACCAAAAAAAGCTATACATAAAAATTGTAGTTAGCCTTGAGCTTGTTTCAAAATGAGTTACAATGTTACTAACTGTTACTAAATGTTCATAACTCGGTGCCAGAACAAAGTTATGTGTTTTTTTAAATGAAACACTCTATATATTACTTTGAACCTGAAATATTCTTCACTTCTCCATAACACACATATTAGGTCGTAAGCTGTTACACAGGGTATTATGAAGGTTATAACCAATTTTCCGTCTAAATCGTAACAAGTTCAATGCTCAATATAATTGGATAGGAGTGAAAGAATAATAATCTATTGCAGCCAAAGATTTTAAATGATCATCAACATTAACTAACACGATTGATTTTGCAAGGATTTATTAACCCAAATACATGGTGAATCAAAAAGTACATAATTTTCTCAGTAGTTTTAAATGGATCACCCTGTATTTTATATCATTATAGAGAAGTACTATTACCATAATTTTATTTTAATCAAGGATTTCTCATATCTAAAGTTCTTAGTTTTTGAAATATTTCCATTTTTCTATGCAAAGTATTGAAGCCTTCGAAATGTATGTTTATAGACGGATGCTGCGAATTTCATGGGTACAAAGGATCATCAACGATGAAGTACTTCAACGCATGCACAATCAAAAAGAACTACTGAACATCATCAGCGAAAGAGAAATGCAATACTTGGGTCATACGATGAGAGGTGATAAATACGAAATATCACGCCTCATAATAGAGGGCAAAGTTCAGGGGAAAAGATCAGTAAAGACGCCAGAACTCATGGCTAAAAGATTTAAGGAGATGGTTCGACCGTTCGTCTGCAGAAATCCTTCGTGCTGCAGTTTCTAGAGATACAGTTGCCATTTGGATCGCCAAACGGCAAACGGCAGGAGAGGGCGTGATAAGAAGAAGAATGCAAAGTATTAATTATAGGTATGTAATAATCTACCAGATACTAGTTTACAGTTAAAGGTTCACAAAAATCATACTTATGGGAAAATAAGAAATACTAGAATGAAGTAGGTCTTATCAAAATATCTCAAAAACTAATAACTTCAGGTATGGGAAATGCTGAAAAAAATAGAAGTATGGTAATAGTTCTCTTCGATAATAATATTAAAGACATTTAAAATTGAATAGATGAGGCTTTTACTTGATGAAGATCCATACTAATGATGAAATAAAACAATTTAATTTGTTTAAATCTTCATTTTATTTTGAACTTACGTTCAAATTTGAAAAAGCTACTGTGTAGCGAAACGCGTCACTAATTTTAATTTGAACGTTAGTTCAAAATAAAATGAAGATTTAAACAAATTAAATTGTTTTATTTCAACATTTAAAATTACTTGAAAAATAAGTTATTTGTGTTTTGACTCACCATGTATTTGATTCAATAAATATTTGGAAAATCATTCGTGTTTCCAAATTTTGATGATCATTAAAAATCTTTGGCTTCAATGGATTATCATTCTTTCACTCCCATCCAATTATACAGGGCGTTGAACTTGTTACGATTTTGACGGAAGATAGGATTTAACTATTAAAATACCTTGTATAACAGATTATAACCTTATATTTTTGTAATGAGGATGTGAAGCAAATTTCAGTTTAAAATAAAATATAGGGTGTTTCATTAAAAAAACATAACTTTGACCTGGAACCGAGTTATGAAACACCTTGTAACTAATTTTGAAATTTGAAGCTTAATGCTGCCTAAATTTTTTATAATTAACTTTTTTTTGGTATCTTATGATATCAGACCTACTGGGCCTTATCACACTAGTCAATCACCCTGTATAATGATCTCATAGTATTCATTTAAAAAAAATTGATAATCGCAACCCACTCTGCGTTGAAATAAAAACATAAAAAATATTGTTGTTTGATTTCCCAAAATAGATAACAAAAAGGATGAATAATATCAAATTTTTAACTCCAGCAGTACAAAAACCAATATGAGCAGAATTCGATTTTTCAGATTTCCGGACTTTTCTATCGAAGCGGTATAGTTTTTTATTTTCATATTAAAGCTAAAGTCTCAACGAAAACAACAAGGCCTCCCAAAACTCTCTCCTTGGAAAACTACTCAACTTTTTGACAAAACGAATATATCTGCTCATTCAGCATTGGGAAATGCATTCCTACCTGGTATGGTGATCATAAAATCATTTTCTAAAAAAATAAGAATGAAAAACGGAAAAATCGGTTGCTCGGATTTTACTTCACAATTTTGAGGTTATATAAAAAACTTGTTCATACAAAAGTTGTAGATTTTCTAATTATTTATAACATTTTCACTCATTTTTGTTAAAATATTGTATACGCCGCAAATCGTGAAAAAACATTTCTCATCAGATATCAAAGAATATATATTATTCTACGCTTCACAACTCTTTTGAAAAATATTTTTCAAAAACAGTGACCGTTCAACGAAGAAGACACAACTACTTCCCGGGTTACATGCTTAGACAGACATTGAATTACACTTCTAAGTCAAACGGGGTTGGTATTTCTACAAGATTTAAACCAACCATTCTGGTTTGCAACTAGAAGGGAAAACATAACTTGTAGACCGGTTTCGGCGTATTGCGCCTCATCAGTACAAGGTATATGTTATCGTCCGAGAGTTAATCCCGGACTGAAGTGACTCTATAATCAACAAATATACATATCTTCCAGTTACGGAAATGTTTTAGTTGCGATAATACCGACATCTCACCTCCAAGTCACAAACCAAAATTCGAAATCTGACAACAAGCTCGTTAGCTTTCAAGCATCATTTAAGTCCGGGATTAACTCTCGGACGATAACATATACCTTGTACTGATGAGGCGCAATACGCCGAAACCGGTCTACAAGTTATGTTGTCCCTTCTAGTTGCAAACCAGAATGGTTGGTTTAAATCTTGTAGATTTACCAACCCCGTTTGACTTTGAACTGTAATTCAATGTCTGTCGGGGCATGTAGCCCGGGAAGTAGTTGTTTCTTCTTCGTTGAACGGTCACTGTTTTAGAAAAATATTTTTCAAAACTTAGTTGTGAAGCGTAGAATAATATATATTCTTTGATATCTGTTGGTAACACGCTTTACTAAATACGACAATTTTACAGGAAACTAATAATTCTAAACATTTCTCATCCATTTCAACCCCCACCCTTCCTCGCCTGCAAATCCTGAATATTTTTCTACGCACTACTTATGCCTTTTCGCATTATCTCCAACTCCATTTATACTGTAAGGAATTTACGATACGGCTCATATTTATGTTGTAAGGTTTCTCTAGATATAGCTTTAGCAAAGAGCAAAAATCGTAAAACAAAGTCTTTATACAATTTATGTAACAATTATAATCATTTATTTTATCCTCATATATCTAGGGAAATAAAAATGTTACATCAGGATATAACGTTGACATAAAATTTTAAGGAATCATTAATTGAAATGTCAGGGTTATCTGATGATATCTCGGTGGTGAATGTTGCCACTCAACTTTAGATCAAAGAGGATTAATGGGTATTCTTGGAACAAATGAAACCACAAAGCTCAGTTATAGCCTTCGTAAAGTTTTGAAATAAAAACTTCTTGTTTCTAGTTAAGGGCCATATTAAATGCGTAGTACGAAATCGAGGCGTAATAGATATTTCGAACTAAGTTTTAGATATTTACATTTCCCACAGAAAATCAGAGAAACATGATTGACATTTCTCTGAAAATATAGATATTACTTCTTGCTTGGAAAATACCTAATATGTCGCTTCTGGAAAATAATTCTGTTTCAAAACTTTTTATAGCAATTCTTTTCTACATATTAAATTCAACTGTGCGGGAAACATTTTTATACATTTCTGTATTTTTAAATGAACTACGATGGAAATGACTTTGATGTTTCATTCTATTTAAAAAACAACTCGTTAGTGTTTTCCCAAATTCTACAGCTTTCAACTAAAACTTCTGCTTGTTATGTGCTGAATTAAATTTCATCAAAAAGGTGCATACTTTGCATGAATGTGGTGAAGTTTCATTGAAATTTCGTGACTATAAAATAACAACATAACAGAAGTATACAGACATTTCAATGAAAACTATCCACCCCACATAATTCTGAAGGCGTCACTTTTATGAAAAAACGAAAACACACGTCAAAAATCATATAAAGGGTGACGTCTTTTTGCTCATATGTAGACGTTATAACTTAAACCCACTCCCCCCTATGGTCACCACACCCAATTTTTTAAATGGAACACCCTATACATGATTGCATTGTTGGATTCTCCTATACAAGAGGATTACAAAAATGTACTCAATTAAGTAAACGATGTTTTGCTTGGGGACAAAAACATAGCGACCGGAAAACTGGTGCTTGACGTTTAAAGTGTCAAGTAGGTAGCTTAGTTTTCATTCGAATATCAACATTTAAAAATAATGTATACGTACTTTGCAAGATAAATTTGAAATTGTAGGATTATACTACGAAAACAATAAATCTGCAAGAGCCACAGCTAGACAATTTAATACTGCTCATCCCGGAAGAACTGCCACACATAAGTACGTAATTGAATTAATGCAAAAAAATTTTGAAACAGGATCAGCTGCCAATAAAAAACACTAAAGACAACGATTAGTTAACAACGGGGCTGTGGAAATTGCCGTTTTGGAACAACTTACAGTAGAAAAACAACAGGCAATATCACAAATTTCTAGTGCAGTGGGTGTTTCTCGCAGCAGTGTTCTCATAATTTTACATAAACACAAATTCCATTCTTACAAAATTAAATTAGTCCAGGAGCTACATGAAGACGATTTCGACCGACGTCTACAGTTTTGTCAATTGATGAGAGACTGACTGTACGACACTCCAGCTTTATTGTACCATATCTGCTTTTCCGACGAATGTTCATTTTCATTGAATGGTGGAGTAAACAGACATAATTGTAGATATTGGACAGAAAATGACCCACACGTAATGCGGGAGTTTCATTGTCAAACACCACAAAAATTGAACATCTGGTGTGGCATTTTTGGTGACCATATTGTTGGACCATATTTTATTGAGGGAAACTTAAATGGTGAGTCTTATCTACAATTACTCAGAGAAGCTATTGATCCCGAAATAACACGAATACTAGAAAATGATGATACCATGTCAGAAAGTTTGCTAGCGTTTCAACAAGATGGGGCACCTCCACATTACGCTCTCGATGTAAGACGGTTTTTAAACGAATTATTTCCTGCTCGGTGGATAGGTAGACGAGACCCAATGTTGGAATGGCCACCTATGTAACCCGATCTAACCCCTTAGACTTTTTTATTGAAATATCCAAAAACCAAAATTTATTGCACTCAGCCAGCATCTATAGATGATTTACGTCAGCGAATTATTCAAGAATTTCGACAAAATAACCCCAGAAATGTTACATAATGTTCGAAACTCATTTGAGGCTCGATTGTATCATTGTATGGAAACCAATGGAATTCAATTTGAGCACCTGAGAAAATCCAAAAACCCGTCGATTTTTATTTTTAAGTGGTCACTACGTCATCTTGTATGAGCGTGATAACTACACCAATATCATTTTCAATTAGAGACGTGGGTCTTGCCATGAAACAATTGTATAGTTATTTACCTAACGTGTTTGGGAAGTAGAATTTTTCGCATGAGCACTTTGTTTGCAGCACTACCGAAGGTTGCTGAGTGCAACAAATATGCTTTTTGCACGTGTTGCACTACGATCGAAACAAAAAATGTTTTTATATGAAAATATGAGTATTTTACAATAAGTAGGTAACTACAACAAAAATTAGGTACTTGTGGATGTCTCATCAGCTTTTTACCTTAAAACAGCTCTTTGTCGGACTGTGAAGCTTCCGGTACTGGTTCTTGGTTCACCTTCTAGAATTTGAGCAGCTATTTTTGTTTTTTTGGAAAATGACTCGATGTAGCCCTCCGCTACAGTTGAGGATTTCCACCCTCCATGACGTTTTAATGTTGATATATCTGCCCCTGATTCCACTAATAAAGTTGCAGAAGATCTGCGAAAGCAGTGTCCCGTGTATTCCATTGGGCTCTCAATATATATATACTTTTTGCACTAATGCAAAAAAATTGACTTTTGGCACAGTAATAGTGCAAAAAATAGTCTCTTTTTGCACGATCGTAGAAAAAGGTCTTTTTCTACAGTCGCGCGTAAAATGACTAATTACTATATTCAAATGAAATCGTAAAGTCGACAAATGCCGAGGATTGTTACTTTACGCTCTAGCGCAACAAAGGAATCTTTTTCGCTCGCTTATTTAATCAAACCACGCCCTCCGAATTAACTAAATTGGTGAATATTTATGGAACCGCCCTTCTGATTTCTGACCTGACTTCCTATTGGCAAGCGCGTGCGTGTGTTCTTCCCTCTCACTTCGATATTGACTGATATTCTGAACAAGTCAGTACTCAGTAGATCTTTTTAAGGTTAATCATGATGAATAGCGAAAATGACGATTATTCTAGCACTCCTATTATAACCTAAGATAATATAAAAAACTGTTTTAATTATTAAAAGGGCGACTGTAGAAATAATTATGTGTGTTTTTCGAGCGTAAAGTAAAATTGACGCTTTCGAAAGATCGCCGGCAACATTCTTTCTCAAGCGGTAATCTGTTACTTTACGCTCTAAATACACAAATAACCATTTGAATATCTTTCTCTACTACCGTGTGTAAAGTACATACTTTAGGCACACTATGGAGTGCGTAAAACTTCACTTTACGAACTAGTGCGTGAAGAAAAAGTTCCAATTTGTATGTAGTTATAGTCTTATTAAAATATATAATAGATCGATATGAAATCTGAGTTTTTTTGTAAATCAAATATTGAAACATATTCAGTAAAGTACCTACCTATAAACATTGGTAAATATTTATTTTAATTAATACTGGAAAATAATGATAGAATTGTGAGTGACTGGCATTTTTTCGTGCATTTTACTTGACGCAGTAGCGCGTAAAGGAAATTACTATCAACTTAAATTAAATTACTGTTTTTTGATAATGGTTTCGGTAGTATAAAATAAATAGTTATTTATGCAACTAGTGTGTAAAGTGTCATGTGATTATCGATATTCACATCTGTCAAAAAGGGACTTCACACACGAATTGCATACAATATTTTTGCGTAAAGTGCATACTTTAGGCACAATATGGAGTGCGTTAAACTTTACTTTACGCAATAGTGTAATTAACGTTCCACCACGCGCTAAGTAATACCTAAGAGTGATAATATTAGGTTGATTGCATTTAGGGATTCCTACATCCGATTTAGGTATCACCTAACTTAAGGAAATGGTTGGTGAAATCGGGCAAAATGACAAATAACAATTTTTTCCCACAGTCGCGCGTAAAATGACTAATTAGGTACTATATTCAAATGAAATCGTAAAGTCGACAAATGCTGAGGACTGTTACTACTTTACACTCTAGAGCAAAAAAATGAATCTTTTTCGCTCGCTTATTTCATCAAATTTGGTGGGATTAGCCATGACGACGAAAAACAATAAATGAACGTCAAGTTACCAGATAATACTATACTACCTAGTTTATCAACCATTTTAATCGGCTTTATTAATTTCTCACAACATTATAATAATTTTTATAACAATTTATATAATAATTTAAAATTAATTAAAAGGTGAATTTCAAAAGTAATTGTTATTGTTATTGTTGATATCTCGGGCACGCCTCTACCTAGAGCGACGGCGAATCAAATGTCGACAGGGGAGGGAGGTATAAGCGCTCTGCAGATTCTGACAAGTCTGAACAATTCAGTAGATCTTTTAACGCCATAAAGAGAAAGCATTCAAATATTCAAATTGAAAGAGGTACTTAAATAGATAATAAACCAGAAAAACACAAAAAGGTTATTATACGTTTTTTATATCATTTGTGAATTTCATTTTTAATCTTCAGTAATGGAAGAAATTTCTTCTGAATCAAAAATTGCAATAAATAATTGTAACAATTGTACTTTCATATTTAACATTAATAAATAATATGACAACCAAAATGTCAGAGTACTATCTTAAATCACAATCCACTCCTATTATAACCTGAGATGATTTAAAAATATGCAACACAAAAGTTTTATAAAACCAAACTTTTTATTGTTTATTATTATTATCAAGAAACAAGACAATCCTTAAACCCAAATAAAATTACCTTTCTCCAAAATAAACAATCTTGTGTATAACGAAAGACCAAAACCATATTTTTGTTTGCCCTGGGACGCCATATTGAATTTTATTTGACTGGTTATGACATCTGGACGCCTACTACATTATGTAAAATTTTCAATTTACTCAAGTATAAAACTCGATCCCCTAGTATATCTATATTTTCTCGTATCTTCGCTTAGAAAATAGATATTGAGATGCTGTTTTCACCATTCTTTTTTGTTTTACTCCATCCTCTTCCAAGTAAATGATTAAAAAATATTGCATCGCATTCGTAGGTTCCCAAAGGAAGTTGAAAACAAAACAATTGTTCAATCACCGCCACCTACCGACCGTTAAAACCACTGCAATGAAACGATGATCTAATATTTTATTAGGCATTGAATTCCCTTTCAAAAGATTTGTCAAAATCCATAAAGCGAAACAAAAGTTATAAGGGGCCATGCATAAATTACGAATTTTAGGACTTTTTAACCCCTCCCTCCAACCTTGTCGCAGGCTGTCTCATTTTTAGAACCCCCTCCCCCCTGATGTGACGCTACACGTTTTTCAATGTTATGCATGTATTTAAAAATAATCAAAAGAAAAAAGTTATTTTAATTTTTCTTAAGAAAACCCTGAAACCCAAATAAAATCACCTTTCTCCGAAATAAACACTCTTGTGTATAACGAAAGACCAAAACCATATTTTTGTTTTCTCTGGGACGCCATATTGAATTTTATTTGACATTGTCGCTGGATTGCCACTTGACAGTTGACAGCCACTGAAAACGAATCAGCCCTGTGACTTAATCAGCCAAATAGGCGGTTATAACCCTGTCTTATATAAAAAAAGGAACATTCAATACACTAAGTTTTTTATTTGTTTATATTGTCAAAAGTAGTATTTTTCTACTCCTGTTTTATAATATACTTACTAAAAGACTAAAATCTATATCATAATGATATTCATTATGATACAAATTTTCATTATGATACAGATTTTTAAGCCAATAGGAATGCGACATTCGCACAATATTTAATATAGCCATGGATACCTGGTTGACATTTCTGATATTAATTATATTAGGTGACACTTAATTTGACAGCTGTCAAATAATTTTGATTTTCAAAAGTAACTATATATGATAATTATTAATTAAATAATTCTTATTAATCGGAGTAGAAAAAATATTGTATGCAACTTTCATGTAATGGCCATTAATACACTCGCATATTATATACGAAACTCGCCTGCGGCTCGTTTCGTATCCTACAACATGCTCGTGTCTTAATGGCTATCATTACATGATCGTTGCATAAAATACTATTATTGATACCCAACTAATAATTATAACACGGACGCACCATATATGGATCGTCCAATTTATAAGTTATGGGTTAATAAAGAAGGAAACAGGGATTCAGTCGAGTTGTATATTACCTACGGTTTGGTGTATACAACAACACAATAAGTCAGTATACAAAAAATAAACACAAAAAACCTTCAGTCTATCAAACAAAAACTTTACTACTTTAGTGAACTACTGCACAGTTCCTACTTGGTGCTTTCGCTTCAAAGGCTAATGATGAATAGGAGGCCGGCAACCTCTCCATTCATATAATGTGTAAACTGAATTTACTTTAAATTTCGCGCTGAAGTTAAAAACCGGAACTATTTCTTATGAAAAGTTTTTCATGCTCTGAAATATAAAATACAATCATCAGATATCAATTTTTTCCAGTATTATACGAGGTTTGTCAAAAAATATGAATTTTAGTCAAGAGTAAAGTACCTTTAAATTTGACAATATCGAAAAATGTTATGAAAAAAAGTTGAGCAAAACTGAAAACTACGTTCAACTATGCAATTACATCCATTTACAAAATGATAACAGGAAGAGGAAACGATAACATAACATGACTCAGATAAATAGGTCGATAAAACTAATTGCTGTAACATATAACTAAGGAAAAAAGAAAGAAAGAAAAGAAAAATATTCTCATTGAGAATTTATAGGTCACAATCAGGTAAAGTTATATCAAAAACACGTCGACATTGTAGTAATTGATAATAATAAGAATTCAAAAGAATCCTTAATTGCAAAGAGATACAAATTTTTTAGAGAAAATACAAATATTGTCACAAAGGAATGGACGATTATTCCTGCACTAACATACGTAACAAACACATGTCATATTCCAACGGTGAGATAATAAACTCCAAACTTATTTGTATAATTGTCTCTAATTTATATAATAATAATAATAATAATAATTAATAATAATTTTTTTAGATATAGAAAATAATTTTTTGTCAAGTAAAAATTTCAACTACTACGGTAAGAGATATATCAAGATAATTATAGATATTTGAACTAGTGATAATTACTATTTGTTAGATGTAGATAAATATTTTGAAATCTGAACAGTTTAATTGAAATTAATCAAAATGAACTGGATTCATTCGTAATCTATATGTTACCGGCAAAGTCCGTTATGCACTCATACCTAGGTTTGCCTAAGCAAAGTCCGCATTGTCGGAAAACTGATTATTTGCATTATCTACAATATTCCCAAAAAAGACCCTGATACAGGCACGTTTCTAGCAAACACAAGAAAAGAAGGAGGAAATTCAGTGACTTCATGTTTAGATAAACGAATTGCCTGAGCAATTTTCTGTATTTCTACATCCAGAGTTCTATGATCAGAAAAACAATATGAACGTATTGCAGTAACAATAGATTTGTTTACTCGCTCAGTAAGATTGCCTTGAGGAGCGTAATTCGAAGTGTACCGAATTTTTTGGACCTCATACTTAGACATCAAGTTTTTTAACAACTGACCAGTGATCTGTTTCCCATTATCAACAGCTACTATTTGAGGATTCCTAAAAATTAGAAACACATTATTTTCAATAGATATCGAAGAATAAATATATTATTCAAACGCTTTACAACAAAGTTTTGAAAAATATTTTTCAAAAACAGTGACCGTTCAACTAAGAAGCAGCAACTACTTCCCGGGCTATATGCCCTGACAGACATTAAATTACATTTCTAAGTCAAACGGGGTCGGTATGTACCACAAGATTTAACCAACCATCCTGGTTTGTAATTAGAATGGACAACATAACTTGCAGACCGGTTTCGGCGTATTTGCGCCTCATCAGTACAAGGTATGTTCTCGTTCGAGTTCCCGGACTGAATCTGACTTAGTGTCACAATCAATACATGTCTTCCAGTAACGGAAATGTTAAAGTTGTGACGATAGCGACATCTTCACTTCCAACCACAAACCAAAATTCGAAAATTTGACAACAAGCCGATAGCTTGAAACAATCAAGTATTATTACAGTTTCCTGTAAAATTGTCGTGTTTAGTAAACCGTGTTACCAATAGATATCGAAGAATAAATATATTATTCAAAGTTTTGAAAAATATTCTTGTACCAAAACTTGTATTGTGTGATTGCTGTGAATATGCAAAAGATTCTTCCAACTTTTCACATTTATCTGTTAACTCTTCTATACTATTAATATCTAATAAAGCCAGTGGTTGTACATAATTAGAAAGTAAATTTCTCTTAATTGTCCTAATTTTTGAAAATTTATCCTGTTTTATTTCCAAACGATTAAAGAGACTACTCATCGAATTTATATATAAAGTTACTTTTTCATTTTGTTCATGTTTTCTATTTTTGATTTCATCTAACAAATCTTCCTGATAATTATAAGGTAAAAAGTCTGACTTCAATTAAGAAACTAAATCTGACAAATTTTGAAATTGACTTCTGTTATTAAAGTACCCATAAAATGTTTGATCTGTGAAGAGATCTGCTGCGCTAGAAAATAGTTCATTATCAATGACACCCCGAGAAATATTTAAACACTAAAAATCTAATCTAAAAATCCTGCCAGAGTCTAATTTTAAGAAATTCTTGAAAAATGTTTTCCCCATTTATAAATAGGTACTGGTTTAGAGAAAGAAAAACTTTGATTCTGACCCACAGGAGTTGAATGAGCCTGAATATCGCCCGGTAATCTATCAACAACTTCACTCTCTAACAATAAAATCTGAGTAGCAAGTTGTGTTTTTTGTATTTTCATCAACCTCATTGTTACAAGACAAACGCGAAACCCGATTATTTACACGATCAAGTCTACATATTAATCTATGATATTCACTGTCCCTATCTGATCCTACAAATTCAGAAATTTTTTTATTCAAGTCAGCTAACGTTAACTTGATACAAAAATTTAAGTGACAATCTCCTAACAAAATAGAACTACGACCAGATGCTTCTTGAGCTAAATGAAAGATAACGATAACGTGAATGAATTGACTAAAGTAATATACGAAACCTTAAGCTTCATACTTGTTATCGATACTGTTACGCGAGCTACTGCAATAATATTCTCACTTAGTGCCCCCAGTGAAATCCCCGTATGAGACGACTATGGCTCCTCCGCCCAAACTTCGAGAAACATCCAGAACACCCGGGTGCATCCGCCAGAATATCGAGAATATCCAATGCGCCCGCGAGAACGCCGAGATACTTCTAGAAATACGGCGCACGAGTATAAATAGGCCACAAGCATCGCTGCAGGGAATTAGTCAATCAGTCAGTGTTGATACCGAAGGAAAGTAATCGCGCATCGATAAAGTGTTTATTAAGTGACTCTCATATAAATTATAATTAGTGTGTTTAGTGTATGACATAAATTATTAAATAAGGACTGAATTACATATAAATCTGTAAATATAAATTAATTGTAAATATAAATTAGAATAAACGTTACATTGGTGTCAGGTGTGGGGTTAAAAAAAAAAATAAATATACAGGAAGATGGCGAAGAAACTTTGTGAATTAAAAGTTTCAGAGCTTCGAAGAGAGTTGGAGGATTACGAACTGGACACAAGTGGGGTCAAGTCAGTGTTAGTGGAACGACTAAAAATAGCTATGATTAACAATAGATTGGACCCGGAAACGTTTGAATTCACCGACGAAGCGTCCGCCTCTATAACCTCTTCCATAAAAAACGAATTGTCTTCGATAGAAAACAAAATGTCGGACGTGGAAAATAAAATTTCAGCCATGGAAAGTAAACTCTCGGCGGACATGGAAAACAAATTGTCGGACGTGGAAAATAAAATTTCATCCATGGAAAATAAAATTTCGACGGATATAAAAAACGAAATTTCAGCCATGGAAAGTAAACTCTCGGCGGACATGGAAAACAAATTGTCGGACGTGGAAAATAAAATTTCATCCATGGAAAGTAAACTTTCGGCGGACATGGAAAACAAAATGTCGGACATGGAAAACAAAATGTCGGACATGGAGAATAAAATTTCGACGGACATGAAGACTGATATTTCTGCCGTGGAAGAAAAGATTAAAAGAATGGAGCAAGAAATGAAACAAAAAATCAAAGAAATCGAAAGGAAGACTAGTAATAAACCGGATTTTACAACTAGGCAAGCCCCGAATAACGACGAACTGGCAGAGAAAGTAGAGTTGAAACCGAAAATGGAAATAGTATATTACATAACGTGTGCGGAAAGTGACATTTTTCACACGAGTGGGAAATATTGTAGCACGAGGCATAGCCGAGTGCGACAATCACACAGCCGAGTGCGACAATCACACGAGTGTGAAAAATCACTTTCGCACAAGTAATGTACAGTATTTTTTCTACGATCACGTGATAATTTCACCAAATAATGTGTAATCAACATCTGACATATTAATACACAAAATGTTACAATTAAAGTCAACATAATTGATTTCAAGAAATAACAATAACTATTATTAGTAACAAAAATTTAATTAGTTATAGGTAGGTTATTACAATTAATTCTTAATTATTGTATATATGTCATTGTCAGTATCCACGATATTGTTATGCATGTCTGGGATACGTTGTTATTGTAGATAGTTCCAGGTAGGTAGGTATACAAACTGACCTCACAATTAATGCGCTTCACATTCACTAATCAGAATAATTTTTTGACATTTCTCACAATTTGTCAAAGCTTGCTTTTTATATATTAGATAATAAATACCTATAAGATGATTACATTTTCCGTTCATTATTAATGTTGGTTTGGATTAGTTGGTACAGCATCGGACTTATGACGAAGAGTACGTGGGTTCGATCCCCGACCGCGTCCTAAATTTTTTGTCAATCAAGAACATGAAAAAAATTTCACTTTTCAAATAGATCGCTTCAAATTTAGATATTACATAGTTAAATCTAATTAAAAATTATATATTTGACAGCTTGACAGTGGTCAATCTTAATAAAAATTATACATTTGACTGATTATCCGCATGCGTGCGGAAAGTTACTTTCCGCTCATGTGTGGAAAGTAATTCGCACGCTAGTTTGATATAAGCCACTTTCCGAGGTACTGTATAGTGCGATATACGTTACTTTCCTATGTGGTCGTAGGAAAACGATATTAACAGCCGAGTGAAACTGCCAACATTCGATGGTAAAACGTCATGGCCGAACTACCTTAAGCAATTCGAGGCGGCATCAAAGGCAAACAACTGGAGTGAGAAGGAAAAAGCGTTAAATTTAACTCTTGCCCTTAGAGGAGACGCTATGGATATCCTCCAGACCATTCCAGTGGAAGAGGCCGAAGATTTTGAACAACGACAAATAGCGATTGAATATGAGATATGGCCTGGACACCTGGAGCATCTGTACCAATCGCAGCTGAAAAACCGCAAACAAAAACGCGACGAAACTCTGCAAGAATTCGAAGCAGACATTGCGAGGTTGGTGCGGTTTGCCTATCCATCGGCACCGGAGAATGTCATGGAATGTTCAGGGGTACAGACATTCATCGACGGAGTTCGTGACCATGAAATGCAGAGAACTCTACGCTTGGCTCGGCATAAGACACTGGTCGACGTACTCTCTGCAGCCTTGGAGTACGAAGCAGCTACACAGGCTTCCGGAGTATATGGCAAGGTGAGGGCTGTAGCAGACGAAGAAGTTGAGAACAAGCTCGACCAGATTGTCAACATGATGAAAAGCATCTCAAATGGAAAACTGAAAGCTGTGAGATGCTGGAATTGTGGAGAAATGGGACATGTACGCAGTTCGTGCAAGCGACTGAGAACTGCTACAAACGAAGATGCCCAGCAGGAAAAACTAGAGAGGGTCGACCTTCAGAGGGCAGCTTCGACCCGAAGACCTTCCAAAGACTCCCTCTCTAGAAGACCATGCCCTGCAGAGTGCTCTCACTGCAGCAAAATAGAAGCTAAGGAAGCTGCGATTCGAAGAACCACGGTGACCACCGACGAATGGACACCAGAAAAGTTGGAAGAGGAACAAGAGAACGATCCCGACTTGAAGAAAATCCGACATTGGAAAAAGGAGAACTGTCGACCTACTTGGTAGGAGATTTCAAGGTACTCGCCAACGATGAAATCGTATTGGGCCCAGTGGGACTCGCTGGTTTTGGAAAACGGTTTGCTACAGCGAGTAATCGAGAACGATGAGGGTTCCGAAAGTAGAAGACAGTTGGTGATTCCAATAACAAGGATAGCAGCAGTACTGCGGAAATTACACGACAGTCCGTCAGGAGGACATCTAGGTGTGAAGAAGACCCTCCAGAAAGTGCGAGAACGGTTTTATTGGATGCACAGTTCCGAAGATGTGAAGGACTGGTGTAAGAAGTGCACTACCTGTGCTACGACCAATGGACCGCACGGGAGAAGAAAGGCTCCTATGAAGCAGTACAATGTCGGAAGCCCTTTTGAACGCATTGCCCTGGACATTGCCGGACCGTTTCCACCGACAGCAAATGGCAGCAGGTACATTTTGGTGGTGATGGACTACTTCACAAAATGGGTAGGAGCGTATGCCATTCCAAACCAAGAAGCCGCAACGGTTGCCGACGTGCTTGTGAATGAGTTCATTTGCCGATATGGAGTGCCCAGCTGTTCCAGGAAGTTTGTGAAAAGCTCGGCATGAAAACGAGAACTACGGCTTTGCACCCACAGTCGGACGGGATGGTAGAGCGAATTAACAGAACTCTTGGCAAATACCTGTCTAAAGTAGTATCTAACCATCAGCGAGATTGGGACCAATATCTCTCGCTATTCGCGATGGCCTACAGATCCGCCATCAATGAGTCCACCGGCCAAACACCAGCAAGAGTTCTGTTCGGACGCGAAATGAGATTGCCCTGCGACCTTGAACTTGGATGCCGACCCGGAGAAGACATAGCTGGTGAAGATTACGTGACCCAGCTGAGAAAAAGAATGGACGACGTACACGAGCTGGTTCGATCGAATCTCCAGATCGCTAGCGATAGGATGAAGAAAAGGTACGATACGCAAGCTACGGAAGGAGGTTTCCACGAAGGAGACAAAGTCTGGCTGCATAACCCAAGAAGACAAAAGGGTTTTTCTCCAAAGTTGCAGAAAGCTTGGGACGGTCCGTACCTCGTAAAGAAAAGAATCAACGATGTCATCTATCGTATCAGCAAGATCCCAAATGGAAAGCCAAAGGTGATACACCGTAACCGATTAGCGCCATTCGAGGGTGACCACGATGAGGAAGTAAACCAGCTTCAGGAAGTAGCCGATCCTGCTTTTGTAGAGTTCATGGGTGCTTATGGTGGTACCGGAAAAGCCAGATTCGGCGTCACCACTGAGAGATGAAAAGACCTGCTTACCGTTCAGGAGGAATACTCACTGGCAATAAACATCCCTGCCAGCATAACCGATGCGCGTGGACTGGCATCTCTGTTTATAAAGAAGAGTGGCGCACGACCTTTGGTAAACCAGTTACCAGTACCAGGTAAAGCTTTGAAGCTGCAAAATGGCTCCCGCTACAATTTCCACCTAGTGACGAGGAACACCTTCGACGAAAGACCAACGTACGAGGATGTCTGGGAAGAATTACGAAGCCTGAGGGAGCATGTGCTTGAATTGAACGTGTATAGGCTAGCCATGCCCAAGATTGAATGTAGGCATTTAGATTGGCGAATAATCCGTAACATGGTAGAAGTAATCTTCCGAGATACCGAAGTGCAGGTACTGGTTTGCGGCCATGCTCGGGAGACACAGCCAACAGAGAAGACGGTCGCATGTTACTTCCATACAACTGGAAAATGCAACAAGGGGACCAGTTGCCGATACAGTCATCTCGTTCCAGTTTCCTAGCTAGTTCCAGGAGGAACTGTCTCTTAAGGAGGGGGCAATGTTACGCGAGCTACTGCATTAATATGCTCACTTAGTGCCCCCAGTGAAATCCCTATATGAGGCGACTATGGCTCCTCCGCCCAATTTTCGAGAAACATCGAGAATACCCACCGCATCCAGTGCATCCGCCATAACGTCGAGCGAATTCTAGAAATACGACGCGCGAGTATATATAGGCCACGAGCATCGCTGCAGGCAATTAGTCAATCAGTCAGTGTCGATACCGAAGGAAAGTAATCGCGCCTCGATAAAGCGTTTATCAAGTGACTCTCATATAAATTATAATTAGTGTGTTTAGTGTATTAGATAAATTATTAAATAAGGACTGAATTACATATAAATCTGTAAATATAAATTAATTGTAAATATAAATTAGAATAAACGTTACAATACGTTGGGCGCCAATGAAACAAAATTAACTCTCGGCGTTGGGCGTTAATGAAAAACATTGAAAAATGAATTGGGAAGGTTCTTGCCTAACTGATTTTAAAATTTGGAGATAACAAAGCCAGTTCATAGGGCTTTGTCTCCTGTGGAATTTAGTTAGGTATAGAAATTTGATAGAAATATAAAGAACAAATGGCGCTACTAATTTTATTTCTTAAAAAAAATTAGATAAAATTTTTAACTGTTGTTATGTGCCTATAAAAAAATACTAAGGTTCGCTGATGTAAAAGTAGTGTAATGTTGGGGTTTAAAGGTGTGAATAGGCCTCTTAGTTGGTGGTGTTGCTGGTCACTCGGAGGGTCATCTTAATGGAATCAAACCACTACTTCTGGCACCGGGATAAGTTCTATTTATTAAATTACTGTACTACGATACATTACACTACTTAAGATTACTAACTATATACAGAATGGAAAGTCTAACTGGATCAAATTCTGTAACTTGATAAATAAAGGTTTATCGCAAAATTCCTTAAACACGTCAATTTTTATTTTCAATGGGGCATATTACGAAGAGATTTGTTTATCTTTTTAATTATCTGGGGGGTTGCAGACACCCCCAACTTTTTTTTTAAATGGAAGGGTAGGTTGATTAATTTTATATTTGAAAGCTTTTTCAATTGCAAATACAATTCCATTTTTTTGTTACTTTTTATAAGCAATGTGTCGGAAAAAATGAAATGAGGGAATATTTATTGAAATTACTTTAATGTATAGGTACATTTTTTCTTACTTGATAAGCCCAATAAAAAACCTGCTCGATAGTTTTTCGGTCAATTTGAACTGAATGTGATTGTGCAGGAGCTTAACGAAGATGATCCTGATCGTAGTCTCGAATTTTGCGAACGAATTATGGCTTCTATCGATGGTGGACAAATTGCTGTGGAATGGGGGCTGTTTTCTAATGAGGCTACGTTCACATTACATGGGCACGTCAATCGACAGAACTGCCGTTATTGGGCTGTCGAAAATCCCCGTTGAATGCGTGAATGCCATACCCAAAGGCCTCAAAAAACAAACGTCTGGGCTGGAATTATTGGGGATCGCATAGTAGGTCCTTTTTTTCAATGAAAACGTAACCAGATCTTACTCCATTGGTTTTTTTTATGGGGATATCTAAAGAGCAAGGTTCATGCCACTAAACCTAACGACATATCCGAGCTTCAACAAAGAATCTGGGACGAAATTAGGCAAGTAACTCTGGAAGTGTTACAAAATGTTCGAAATGCTGTTTATAATCGATTAGGATATTGTCAGCAACAAGGTGGAGAGCACTTTGAACATTTATTGCATCAAAGTAATTTCACTAAATATTTCCTTATTTCATTTTTTTCCGACACATTGCTTATAAAAAGTAACAAAAAAATGGAATTGTATTTGCAATTGAAAAAGCTTTCAAATAAAAAATTAATCAACCTACCCTTCCATTTAAAAAAAAGTTGGGGGTGTCTGCAACCCCCCAGATAATTAAAAAGATAAACAAATCTCTTTGTAATATGCCCTATTGAAAATAAAAATTGACGAGTTTCTGGAATTTTGCGATAAACCTTTATTTATCAAGTTACAGAATTTGTTCCAGTTAGACTTTCCACTCTGTATATATAATTACCTAACCGTATAGTTAAAGATTACTGATCGATTACTGATGATTAATTCGTCTTAGATTGATCATTGGTAACTGACCACTGATCGATCTATTATTGATTGATTTAGTCTTGATTGATGCATGTATATTTATACACCGGTTCAAGTTCACCCTAATTAAATATTAAATATTACATGTTTATGTTTATTTCACGTGCTGACTTGACTTCGTACCTGTCGACCTTCCTATTCATATTTATGTAATATTTCAACGTTCTAATGATTTATTGAAATTAGTTTCAAGGGATTTTATTTCTTATTTAAAAATTATTGTTATATTATTATATTAGGCCAAAAGGCATCACACCTTCCCCGTTTACAAAAAGAATAAATTCCGTTGAACTTCATTTCCCCCTAATGAAATGAATTTACAAATCTCCTAAAAGTAGATGATAAATGATTACTAATAATGTCCTTAACCTAAAGTTACATATATTTATAAATTAATGAATGTCTATTGTCTTTCGTAATTGCTTACGATCACTTAATTGTTTGTCGTTTTTGTT
This sequence comes from Lochmaea crataegi, assembly GCA_947563755.1. Taxonomy (NCBI): domain Eukaryota; kingdom Metazoa; phylum Arthropoda; class Insecta; order Coleoptera; family Chrysomelidae; genus Lochmaea; species Lochmaea crataegi. The sequence goes on along the minus strand of OX387427.1, from coordinate 32,847,988 downwards.
ATTCCTATTTGTTTATTTCCACTAATGTTTATCGTGTTTGTTATTCACTTTATTCACTTTCACTCAATGTTTGTACTGTTTGTTATTAGTAATTGTTCACTATCACTGATTGTTTGTAAACTTAATCAGTCTCATTGATATTCACAATTTTACAATTTTTTATTTATTTTATAGTATAGTATAGGTGTAGTCTGTTTTAGTGTATTTCTTTTATCAAACCTGATTCTAATTTGATTTTACAGTTAACCTCAGTCACCTCTGTGACTGTAAATGGACATATATATTGAGATTCGAATTTGGTTCTATTTTCCCTTTTTACTAAAACTGAATCCCCTATTTTAAAATAAACTGGATTAGCTACCTTACTAATACTAATTTAGTCAGGCGAACCTTGGCCAAGAAAAGCTCAAGCCAAGGTTCCGGCACTGAGGCCACTGGCGGGCCCATTGTGCCATTCCTGCTACTTATGCATCCATGAAGCCGAGTCCCTCGATGAAGGACTCAATCCTCTTCGGTGGATGCCTGCTTATGTCCCCAGGGGCCATAACAGGGACTCCGAAGATTCGCCTGCGTAACACAGCCCAATGTGGATACAAGGAGAACATGGTCCGACCTTTCGTCAGCCATGCCGCAACCCCTACAAAGGGGACTTTTCTCTAAACCTTACTATTTTGGCTTTGTATACTCAGTTTATATTTGACTAAATATTTATCTGCTCTCTGATGAGCTACCTGAAGTTTATGTTTTAACTCATTCTGATATTCATCGATATTATAGCATGGTTCGATTTAATTCGTGAGATTCTCGGGTAGGTTAATACGTCTTCCATACAATAATTCAAATGGCGTATAACCATGATAAGAGTTTGGAGTCGTATTATAACAATAAGCAAATAATTCGAACCATTCATCCCAGTCATCCTTGCTTTCATTTATAAAATGTCTAACATACTCATTAAGCGTTCCATGTACTTTCTCACAACTTCCTATGGATTGGTGATGGTACGCTGTTGAATATTTATGACTAATATTTAGCATTTTCGTTGAAGCATTGAATATTTCGTTCTTGTATTATGTGCCTAAATCTGCCCTAATCTGTTTCATCAGACCGTAAGCTGGTATGAAATTTTCAAAAATTCCACGAGCTATCGTATTTGCTTCTTTGTTTCTAACTGGAATTATTACTGCATATTTCGTTAATTCACATAATATTGTGATGCAATAATGGTTACCATTTTCACTTTGTGAAAAAGGACCGATCGTATCTATATACGTTATATCCTATGGTTTTGCTGCTGTATCCGTTAATACAAATTCTTCTTTGTGATTATTCTTTGCCTTATTCACTTGGCATTTGTGACAATGCTTTATATATTTTCTCACATCTTTTTCCATGTTTTTCCATCTAAAATTTGCTCTTAGTTTTTTCAATAGCCTGTTATTTCCTACATGACCTCCAAATAAAGGATCATTATGATAAGTTTCTAAGATCTGTTGCTTTTCTTTTTCTTGTTCCACTATCTTTGGTATACCGCAAATACATATTTGTACGTTTTTTAACGTATTGATTCTGTTTTCCTTAAACTCTTTTATAGTGCACTGTGTAAAAATAATATCATTCATATAAATTTTCATCCTTTTTACTCAATTTTTTAACGCTAGCTTATCAAGCTGAACTAACGTTTGATTTAAATTAAAGTTAACTATATCGGTATTTAATAAGGCTTGGCTAAATCTCAGCTTCTTTAACAGCATCCATCCAATTCTTTCCAGGTCGTCCCCTTTTTTTCTCACCTTTTTCACCTCCAAGAAGAATCTTCTTCACACTCCTTTCGTCATCCATCGTACCCTCTTGGCCTAACCATCGAAGTCGTTGTGCTTGAATTTTACTTGTAATGCATGTTGCCTTATACATGTCTTGGATTTCTTTGTTTGTTCTTCTTCTTCACTGTCCCGCATCCTCAATTTCTCCGTAAATTTTTCTTAGAAACTTTCGTTCCCACCTCTCCACTCTTTCTTTACTTTTATTTTTTTTAATTTAATATCCAAGTTTCACTTCCGTATAACAGGGTAGGTTGTATGTGTGTTTTTCATAGTCTGATCTTTGTTGTCCTTGTTAATAATCTTAATTTTATCATCTGTTCTAGGGCTCCAAAGGCTCTGATGGCTTTCATTGTCCTTTTGTCTATTTCCATAATATATTCAACGCTTTCATCTGTCACTGCTACTCCCAGATATTCAAAATGACTTACTTCTTGGAACGAATAGTTTTTACCATTACTTGTTATATCTATTTTCGTGTTTTAACAGGCATCCATTTCTAAATATTTAGTTTTTTCTTCATTTATACAAAGGCCATACTCTCTAGAATTATTTCCCAGATTTCTGAAGATTTGCTTCAGTTCTTAGTTCGTAGTTGTGATCTTGTTATTATTGCGATGTCATCTACATAAGCTATTACTTGGTGTTTTTTATAATATATTATCGCTTTTGGCTCTATTAAGCTGTCTCTTATTATACTATCTAGCACCAGATTGAATAGAACTGCCTTAAACCTCTATTTACAACAAATGGCCTGGACACAGTGCCTTCCACCAAAACTTTGTTCGAAGAGTCAGTTAGTGTCATTTTTACCATTCTTACAAGTTTTACAAGTGTTACAGGCAGTCCCAGTCTGCTCATTGCTATGTACATGTTTTGTCTGTCAAATGAGTTAAACGTGTAGCAGTCTGTGGTATCAAGTTACCACTAGCACCTATCTTGGCTACAGTCGTGAACTATCACTCAAAATGCGGGTTTTTTGAATTTTCAGGATACGCGTAATATTGTACATACAATATTTGCAATTAATGCTCTTAAAAGACTGAGAAATTACATCATTGTGCAAAGTCGTTCAGCTGCAAATATTGTATTAGGTAGGTATATGATAATATTATAGCGAGTGATGGTAGGAAAATAAAAAAAAAACCACAAGTGCAAAAAAATAATTTAAAATCTTTCATAAAATAAAATATGAATCAAAATAACATACAAAAACAGTTAATGGAAAATAAATAGTAAAATAAATCAAATACATCAAAAACAGCGTTAAACAAATAATCTGCATAAAAAAACAGTTAAAAGGAAATAAATAATAATAAAATAAATCAAATACATAGAAAAACACAAATAAATCATAATAAATACATTCCAGTAAACATGACTTGAAAGTTATAAGAGAATGGTTTAAACATGGAGTCAGAACTAAGAAGTAGCCATAAATAGTGGAAGCTTAAAAGAGTACTGGGATCAGTGTATCTTCATGATGGCCTATTGCATCTAAGATGGGAAAGCCCCGATGGAGTACGTATAGTCACCAATTGTTAATGCCAAGATCACACATCAGAAGTGTGTTAGAAGAACTTCATAGTAGCCACTCAATAGAACATTTTGATACTAACAGAACACTTGCACGAGTTCGGGAAATATATTGTTGGGTCAACTGTCGAAGGGACGTAGAAGATTGGTGCAAGAAATGTGATCTGTGCAATAGTAGAAAAGTTCCTAAAACAAGAAGCAAAGGAAAAATTTCACAGTATCTTTTGAAAGACTTGCTATTGATGTTCTCGGTGTACGTCCTTTAACAGAAAGAGGAAACAAACACCTGACGGTTGCAATGGATTATTTTTCCAAATGTCCCGAAACAGCACCTCTTCCTAATCAAGAAGCGACGACAGTAGCAGAGAATTTGGAACCAACGTTATTGCGAGACACGAGTTAAGTTCGTTGATTCCTAATTAATAAATATATATATATTACGAATACTCTTAAGTCTTTATTTAGGCTATTCAACAATATTTAGCTTATTAAATAGTTTTCTATAAATATTTTATCAGCATATTATATTACTATATAAACGAAGTTGTAATACAATATCTAGTTAGTTCGTATTTGCAAGTAAAACAGGGTTTATCATTATTAATAAAGTCTTTTTAAAAAGTAACTTTTAGTGAACCAAACCTTAATTGGCGCAGTCAGTAGAAAGTGGAAGAGCCCTTAGTGTCCCTCTTCGTTTTTCAAAACGTTTATCCACTCGAAACGAACCACATAAAAATTATCCAAAGATTCTGTGTGAAAGAATCTGAAGTAAATTACAGGTTAATAAGAAGAACAAAAAAAAATAAATAAATAAATAAAATTCTGCGAAAAAAGAATAAAGTAACAAACACAGTGTACCTAAGTAACTTTAAAGTTAAACGGGAAAAGTGAGTGTAAAGTGAGTACTAACAAAAAGTGAATAGTTTAAGTGATATTTTTAAAACAAAGTGAATAGAGTGCTAAATATAATAAAAATCAAGTGCCGCAATAGTTTTAAAATAAAGTGAGTGCAACTCTAAGAAGAAATTAGTGACCAACAGCATGCAACTCAGCATCATCATCACACTGTAAGCATACTTATGTCAAATTCAGACCAACAAGAAGACCTACTGATACGACTAAATTCTCTGAGCCTCCAAAACCTTCCCATTCCCATACCACGAGTAAATTCTCCCGCTCCCCTTAATCGCTCTCCCCTACGACCACCTGTCCTCAAAGTTAATATTCCTAGACTTGTAGTAACAGCTCCTAAAAGCCCTGTAAGACAAATTCCTGACAACCATACAATAACAATGCCTGAATTTAATATCAAATATCTTTCCGTTCTCCCGGAATTTGACGGAAATCCAAATGAATTATATAACTTCATAGCTGTTGCCACTAGACTCCTCAACTACTACTGGAATGTCACCGAACTAGAATGCTTTCAGAACCAAATGCTTACAACTGGAATATCAAGCAAACTTAAAGGAAGGGCAAAAGAAGTTGTATCCATTTATGGTTGTACCGAATGGATTTCAATCAAGAATACACTGATCCAAAACTTCGCAGACCAACGAAACAAGAACTCATTAACGAAGGATCTAGTAAACCTACGCCAACAGCCAAATGAAAATCCACAACAATTTTACGAAAAGATAATGGGACGTTTGAACACGATTTCTAACTACATATAATTGCATAATGATGAAGCAAATATTAAACAAAGCAAGAAGCAGTTCTTTCACCAACAAGCCTTAACGACATTCCTAGCCGGTCTACAAGAACCACTTGGATCTACGATAAGAGCCATGAGACCAACAACATTAGCCGATGCTATTCAATTCATTCAAGAAGAAAATAATATCAGATACCTTCAAAGAGGAAACAGCTTCCAACAACCATCGCAAGTACCAAACAGAACAATAAAGGCTCTGGTACCCCAGCCCAATACATTATCTCAATGGCAACAGCAGCCAGCACGTTTTAGACCACAATGGAAACAACAACAATCACAGCCAACGCCCTTCAGACCACAATGGCAGCAAAACACTTCTAAGCCACAACAACAACAACAACATGTAAACAGACCAAGGCCACTCTTACAACCACCAAGATTTCAACCCAGACAGCAACAATACCAGCCTCAAACTAATGTATGGACAAGCAGGCAATCACCAACAAACTTTCCTAAGCCAACCCCAATGAGTACCACGTCAAGAACAACATCTCAATACAAGACCAGGCCCATACAACAGAATACCCCAAGATTTGTTTCCGAAGAATTATTCAACATCGAACAGTACGATGAAGCTTATGGATATGCCATACGAAAGCGGGAACATTGGAAATCAAGACAATCAGGCCAACTTCGCATGCGAACAACCAGAAAACATGAACTTCCAAGATTCAACATTAACTACTGAAAATGCAGTGCTTCCCATCCAATATTATGAAACCAATAAAACCCAATTTTATACCATTCAACTCGAACCACAAACAATAACACAAGTTCGACTACCAGTAAAAGAATCAGAAGGCACTATCTTATTACCAAGACAAGAAATCGACGGTGCAATTTTAAGGGAAACCCTCAGTACCGCAAGCTTCCAACGAGTAATGGACAATGTACTCAAGGGACTTCAGGAAGAGATATGTCTGGTCTACATGGACGATATAATTATCTTTTCTACATCTCTTCACGAATATATGGTCAATCTTACTAAAATATTCCAGAGATTGAGAGAGACAAACTTTAAGATACAAATAGATAAGTGTGAATTCTTAAAGAAGGAAGTTGACTTTCTAGGCCACGTCGTCACCTCAGAAGGAATAAAACCCAATCCAAGCAAAATCAAAGCTATCATAGATTACCCAGTCCCAAAAACTCCAAAAGAGGTCAGGGGATTCCTTGGATTATTAGGATACTACCGCAAATTTATCAAGGACTTTGCCAAAATAACCAAACCTCTCACTTGGTGCCTGAAGAAAGACGCAAAAATACTACATACACCTGAATTTCTTAGTTGTGTCAAGACCTGCAAGAACCTCCTGACAAACGAGCCTCTGCTTCAATACCCAGACTTCACAAAGCCATTTAACCTCACAACAGATGCTAGTAACATCGCTATAGGAGCCATATTATCTCAAGGGCCAGTAGGTAGCGACAAACCAATAGCATATGCCTCAAGAACTCTCAACGAAACGGAATCAAAATACTCAACGATAGAAAAAGAGATGCTAGCAGTCGTATGGGCAACCAAATATTTTCGTCCATATCTATTTGGAAGAAAATTCAAAATTCTTTCAGATCACCGTCCACTCCAATGGCTATTTTCTCTCAAAGATCCAAATTCCAAACTTGTAAGATGGCGACTGAAGTTAGAAGAATTTGACTACGAAGTTGTTTATAAGAAAGGTAAAGCAAACACCAACGCTGAAGCCCTTTCTCGAGTAGAAATACATACCAAAGAAACCTATGACCTAACTGAACATCTCGACAATATAACAAACGCTCTTGTCATTAAAAACTTCGACGAAATTTCAATGTGCAATCACTCTGGTTCTCTGGAAGATCTAGCAGAAATTGATACAAACAAACCATTGTCACAGTTAAGCGCAAAATAAAAGAAATAATAGACGAAATTCTTAACGATTCTACTTCTTCAACCAATCCAAGACAAAAACCAAGCAAACAGCATCCAGAAAATTTGGATGTATTAGAAGAATTTCTCAAAGAAGGTCAACAAGTGATCAAAGCGAGGAGGACCATCCAAACCCGAGTCAAAAATTAAATGATACAGAAGATGCCGAAACCAGTCACACCGCACAAGAAATCCCTATATTGGGAATTCCTATAAGTGAACACCCTTTAAACCATTATAAGAATCAAATTATATTTAGTCTTGTTAACCATAGTCCAGCAAAACCAATAATGGAAGAAATATTTGTTAACAAGAAAAGACTCCATGTACAACTCGACAAGGGAAATCTCAAAGATGACATCTTCAAGATATTTAAGGAATACTTAGATCCAAAAAAGAAGTATGCACTACTCTTCAAGGACGACACTACATATACAATATTGTGCAAATTAATAAAAGAAACATTTAAAAACTCAGCTATGATCTGGTCAAATGCAACTATTTATTAAAAGATATTATTAACACTAATACCCAAAAGGCAATTATAAAAGATTATCATGAGGGAAGGACCAATCATAGAGGAATAAAAGAAACTGAGCTGGAAATCCGGAAACACTACTACTGGCCAACGCTGAAAAAGGACATAGAAGAAATAATAAATTTCTGTGATACCTGCTTGGTCAATGAATATGACAGACATCCCAACAAACCGAAATTTATGTTGACACCAACACCAACGAGACCATTAGAGATCATTCACATAGATACATTCCAAGCAAATAGCCAAAAGTTTATCACCATCATTGATTCCTTCTCGAAATACGGCCAAGCATACCCAATAGAAGGCTCCAACGCAGTTAATGTACTAAATGCATTTTTACTCTTCGTCACCCATCATGGACTGCCTCAACTGATCGTAGCAGATAACGGAACTGAATTCAAGAATGGGCTAATGCAAGAATTCATAGATACACACAAAATCAGTATCCACTACGCCACTCCAGACAATCCACAGTCAAATTGAATGATCGAACGTTTTCACTCAACAATACTGGAGCATTTGAGGAAGAAGTCTCTCAACATCAAAGAACAAATGCTATATACCATACTCGGCTACAACAGTTCTATCCACTCTGTTACTCAACACCGACCTATAGAAATTTTAAATGGCCATCTAGACTCTCAAGATCCTTTAAACATCGACATTCAAAGGAATCTACTGAATAACTACACCCACGATCACAAAAAGAAGACACGACTATACACAAGAAAAATATAAGACATCATACTACTAAAATAACTAATCATAACCGTATATTACAGATGTACCTTCAGCACGGCTCCAGAGGTCCGAATCCAGAACCTTCAGGTCAACCCAGGGATTCTACCCCTCACGCTAGGAGTAGCCAGAGTTCAGACGAGCACGCACGACTTTATCCACTACATCCAGCTACGTCCTATAGCCGAAGAAATAGAAATTCTACAGACACAATATCAAGAAGTTACGAAAGCCATTCATAAAGGACTTAGCCACCCTTATTTTGAAAATTTACAAAATTTTGATCAAAATTTACAATTCACATTAGCAGAAGTAACTAAAAAACTCCAATCTATCTATCCATCGTTTAAACGAAAAAGAGGACTTATCAACGGACTAGGAAGTATTATTAAATGCATATCTGGAAACTTGGACCAAGAAGATGCTGAAAAATATAACCAAGCCATCTCTACCCTAATGAATAACCAAGATAACATAATTACCGAAATAAATCGTCATATCAGTCTGAATAAAGAAATTATGGCTAATTATGATGAAACAGTCTCGCTATTAGATCATAACCAAGAAACAATTACCATTGAAACAAACAGAATCTATTCAGAATTCAACTCATTTGTATTCAACTTCAACGACTACATGGAAGTAAGAAATATACTATACTATATCCATCGAACAAACAGAGCGACCCAAACAACGATAGATGCGTGATCACCATTCGCCTTTGCATCTATTGGCTAAAATAAATATGCCTCCAAGCGCTGGCCAATCGGATTTAACTGCAATCGGCCGGCGGAATTCATTGTCCATACAGAGTTGGAGAGATCACGTGCACTATGCATGATACTGTTTTGGAACACTCCGTTGCTTGGATGGACAGAGTATAGATCAGCTGAACTTGGCGCTACAAGTTGTAAATCAGATTCTTAACGACCTAGAAATAGCAATTACGTTCGCAAGAATAAATGTCGTACATAATGGCCTGATCAAACCGGAAGAACTAAAATGGGTAGTTCAGAAGATGATAGAGCACCATTCTCAACACCAACTGCCATACACTCGTGAGGAAGATCTTTTCAAATACTATGACATAATAACTGTCGATGCTTATTACGCAAATCATTCCATAATATTCATCTTACATTTTCCACTACTATATTCCGATCCATTTTCCTACTACCACATCTTCTCAATTCCTACGAAAAACCAAACAACAATAATTCCACCTGCACCTTATTTGGCTTCCAATAACCAAATTTTCCAATACATGGAAACACCGTGCGAACAAACTGGTTCAGGTTATATATGTAAAGAAAAATTACTTCAGGAAAATACAAAAACACAAGATTGCATTAATCACATTTTGCAACTAACAAATGAAGAAGCTCCATGTAAACATATTCCAGTTTCTGTCAATCAGTCGATCATCCAAGAGATGTCCGAAGCCTTCTACATAGCGGTGCTCCCGCAACCTACAAAAATCTCGACACACTGCCTGACATCTAAAATACTGGTACTCCAAGGAACATATCTGATTGAACTCCCGACCGACTGCGAGTTTAGAACCCATGATGACTACTTTATAAATTCTAAAACAACGATAAAAGAAGAAGTCCTAACCTTGCCAAACATTAGAACAAAACACCAAAACCAGCTAATCAAAACCGGACCACTAAACCCGGAGAAAATTCCCCTAGACAAACTCCATAAGTTAACCCAGGAAGAACAACAGCTGCAATCTCTTTTTTCTGAAAAACCACCAAGGGATCTCACACACTCTTGGACGACCGCCGTATACATATTGGTAACTATATGCCTACTATTTGGATACTACAAGTACCAGCAATCACGGACCAACCAAGCTACAGAACCAAATACCTCCCAGGAAGAATCACCATCAGTTTTGTTCGTCCCTTACAAAACTTCTTCAGGGGATGGAGAAGTTAAGCCCGTTGATTTCTAATTATTAAATACATATATTACGAATACTCTTAATTCTTTATTTAGGCTTTTCAACAATATTTAGCTTATTAAATAGTTTTCTATAAATATTTTATCAGCATATTATATTACTATATAAACGAAGTTGTAATACAATATCTGGTTAGTTCGTATTTGTAAGTAAAACAGGGTTTATCATTATTACCAGAGTCTTTTTAAAAAGTAAATTTTAGTGAACCAAACCTTAATTCACGGACACTTTAGTTCCCCTATTTCTGCTAGCCTATAGAAGTTCTGAACACGAATCAACCGGTTATAGTCTATATATGCTAGTCACTGGCAGAGAAATGAAGCTTCCCCATGATCTTATTTCCGGAAGACTTTCTCCTGATGAAGAAGCAGAAGAACGTACACCTACTATGTAGATAGAAAAAATAAAAATTGGAAAAGGTCCCCAATTTTGCTCGTGAACGTTTGAAGCTCTGCAACGATGAGGTGAAGGCTAGACTCGAAGTGCATACTACAAACACAAGTTTCTTAAGATGCGACCCCGTATGGCTCTTCAATCCCAGGCGCAGAAAAGGTTTGTGCCAAAAACTGCAACGAAACTGGGAAGGCACCTACACCGTTCTCAAGAAAATCAACGACCTAGTCTACCGCATCCAATGGTCATCGACGAGTTAGCCCAAGGTGATCCATGTAGAGAGGTAAGCCCCTTACTGCGTGCCCGATCCACCCTGTTGGCTTCAACCAGACCCCAGCAATCAGATTATTCGGGACGAATAACTAGAAAAGAGGGAGCAAAGTTACGTCGGACCTGCACTGAGAATATGTAGAGGTCCACAAAGAAAAAGAAGAAGACATACATCTGGAATCATCTAGAACTGTCATCGAAAAGTCGAGAACAGTCTGTAACAGGTGAAAAGTATAAAAAGGTGGACAATTGTCAATAGTTAGTCAGTTTTGAAGTATTAGAAATTTGAGTTCTGTGTTCTGATAGTGAGACGTTATTTGTATTGAATTGTGAAAGTTAAAGTTGTAGAAATAAAGAAAGTAAAAGGAGTGACAATAACAATATATTTCAATTGGTTAGGTATACGTGAACGTAGATGAGCAGTACGCCTCCTACCGTTAACGAATATAACCATCGTATGGGCCATAGAAAGATTGTTTACATTTGTTTAACCACTTTAAAATACAAAAATTATGAACGTCTACTCGAAAACTCAATACGAAATAAGTTTTAATGATCACTCCCAAACAATGTAAACATTTCTGATGTTCGATGATCTGGCGCTACGACCTTAATTTCAGTCGTCTATAGTAATATTTTGGTAAATCTTGGTCTCTTATTGCAGTTTACAGCAATAAAAAATGTAAAGCAATTTATAATAATTGTAGTAGCCATAAAGAAAAATATTATGTGAAACTAATTTCATCTTGACTATATTTGTTAAAGGTCTATGAAATTTATAACTGGTTTTCAAGATAAGTGCTCTATTATTCTTCTTATTGTCATATTATATACATTATCGTAATATTTTCTGATTATTAAGAGAATGGACTCATCAAGTTTTTCACTTTTACTTTGATCTAAATGTTCATCACAAGTGAACCAACCAAAAGATACATGTTTAAATTAAAAAATCTTAACTTTCTGTATTTTTTCTTTCTCTATTATATTAGGAATATAGCCAAAATTAGGTGAAATTTTATTAATCATATCATATATTACTGTCAAAACATAGGTAACATCTTTAGTAACATAAGTTTATCTTTTATGGTATCACTATATTCCTTGAACATTGTAAATTTATGCTGCAGTTCTCTAACATTGGTTATTAAGTTAGCAGCACACTTTTCCCAAGTTTTGATTAACTTTTTTCTTTATTTAAATCCCAGCTATATAAGCTGCACTATTGCTATCGTGTTGGTCTTTATCTAAAGCAACATGACATGTATGTTTGGTAATTGTAAAGAGTTAAATTTATTTTCTTCCAAACTATGTAGAGGAATAAAACTATGATTAATGTCAATCTCTAAGAAGTATTGTAGATTATATGAGAGACCACTTGCTCACAATTACGATTAGTTGAAGGCCTGTCCAGGTTTTTTTTATATTTGGTTATTTAACGTCGGTCTATTTCTGCAACTAAGACTAATTAATCACCGACGCCGGGAGCACACTACCTCTAACCAGAAATTTTGCCGAACCCAGTAGTGTTCCAACCAGTGGTAGGGATCTTCATCGAGCCCAACGTCCAATGACTCGGGACCTCGGTTTAACGTCTCATCCGAAAGACGGCATATCTACATTATACCTTGTGCTCATTGGTATAATGACTGCGAGCTGTGATATGTGATATACTACCCACCCTAGTAGTCTAAAGTGCACCCTAGTAGTCATAAAGTGTTCGCTGCAGGCTGTACGGGCTCTATGACGGTGCTTCCCCAGTAGTCACCCATCCAAGTACTAAACCGCGTTCGACACTGCTTCTCGGTAATTATCGCATCAGAGGCGTTCCACTATGGTATGTTTTATGATGATTATAGTCTAAAATAAAACCACTTTACTTGGAAACCTTTTTTATAATATCTACATTGTCCAACATCGAATACAGACTGGCCATATTTCTGACAGACGACAGCCCGTCTGTCGGTTGTGGCTAAAGTTACTCTACCGTTATTATAGTAATAGTCAGATATACAATACACTACAGTGCAGGGTCGACGCCCGACTGACCAAGTTAAATGCCGATATAAATTGGTATGGATTTGGGTTTGTGTTCTCTGCTCCAAAATGGCGTATGGACGCGAAGGATCTTGGTTCAAAGATCTGGTCCTTAAAAACCTAAATCCCAGCCTTTCACACTCTTCTCACAACTGCTTGGTAGCATTTATAGTTGTAGTCCACCCAAATTTAAATGGAATTTCAGTTTTAATTCGTTGTCCAGAAATAAACTCCCAACTATTAATTTTTGATAGAAGCAGTTTGTAATGATACTTTTTAGATATGCAAGTAATACAAGTTTTGCCAAGCTCTTGTTGGGGCTTACTACCGTTAAGACTATTAAGAAGGTTATCAATATCTTGTACAAACTCGGCCGTATGTATTGCATCAGATGGCAAGTTGTTTTGGGGATTACCTACCATTTCCTCAATTGTAGCAGCCACTGTTAGGCTTAAGTTCTGGCTGCTACGGAAACTTTCATTTTAAGTCTGTTGTTTCCGGTTCTTAATAGTAAATATGATTCCCACAATATTCTCAATGACTGAAACTTTTGAATGTATCTATTAAAAACCATTGTTTAATATGTTTAAATTGCTACTTTATTTTTTTTAAATCTAATATTATAATTTAACAGCGCATTTCGGATATTTAATAAAAAATAAGTGGGGCAAAACTGTTGCTGAAATTGTTAATCCAGTTGTTTTTTAAGTTAGTGATCATGGAGGCTAGATAAGAAGATCGAACCCATACGGAAAAATTGACAAAACCTGTCCTCAAAATCGTCTACTTAAGCAGTTTGTTTTCTTCCCACGGCGTCGCCACTCCAATACTTCCCATGCCATCTCACATTAGTTGTTTTAAATGACCGCAGTCAAATTGTAAACATTACTTATGATAATGAATAATAAAAACTCAAAGTAAGAACCAGAAATATTAAAATTTCAAAAACAAAAATGGACAAGGTGAGCGTTGATAAAAATTATTGCAACAGTGGTTGGTAGTGCAGCTTATTTAAAAGGAAGTGACTTGAATTTAAGAAAACCAGAGTGCTTTCAGTTACCAAACGTGATTAAACATATTCAAAGATGAATAAAGTAGGAAAGAAATGTTTTTGGCAATGCATATCATATTTCACCACCACATGATTTCAATTTTCGATATTTTTGAAGACGAGGACAAAAACGGATTTCTTACTCACAAAATTTTTCATTTCAGTTCCCTAACCTCACTTACCTAACATACCGTCAAATGAGCAAGCAACCAATGAAACACCACGAATTCAAAGTGTATGCAAGGCTTATGATTAGCTGTTATTGTTCTGCAGTCAGATATTTTTGGTATTGGTTTCAAACTGGCGCCCTCTGCTATGACCAGAAATTGGAATACATGGAGTCCGTTCTCCTTTTACAAGGTCTGTTCCAACCGCAATCAGAAACTATCAGAGAATAACTGGTCATAGCAAACAACGAATTTTATCACTGATTGCAATGGTCGACTATTCTCTGATCGTTTCTGACAGTTTCTGATTGCGGTTGGAATAGACCTATAGTCTCCATGATATCATGAATCCGAAATTTCAATAGTTCTGTTTTAATAGTGTCTTTAGTGAAAAATCATGCCACATGATTAGCGCAGACCATTTACCATAAAACAATGAGCATATCGATTCTGTCGGCTTTTAGGCCAATATTTACATAACCAATAACCTTGTCAGTACCTAGCTGTATCCAAAGTCATTTCTTCAGAAAGTGAAATTTCATCAAAAATTATTGAACAGTAACGGTCAAGTCAAGTTTTTGAACCCTTTTGATAATTTTGAGATCATTGCCGGGTTAACACCTGCATCAAAAGGCACATTTCGTAAAAGCTTGCGTAAAGTACTTTTAGAAGGTAAGGGAATACTTCTTAAAAAATTGTAGCACCTTAGACCACGTTTATACATAGCCAAAGCAAACACCTTATCTGCAGACTTCCAAGAAGGCCTTTTCCTTTCTACATTTTTAAAACTACTTTTAAAAATCGATACCACTGCAGGATCTGAATTATTTTCTTAGTCTTTAAACAGAGATGTTCTGGAAAGTTCATAAGCAACTTTAATATTTTGTTTGGAAAGTGCAATCTTGGATTTTTATTTGCATATTGTATTTTTTTGCTTTTTGTTGAAAATATACATTTTTTGCTTTGTGGGAACAATGTTTCAAGTCTTGTTTCATTGATTTAAGACAGAATGTAATTTTGTTTGTTTTTTACGAATGGGTGAAAAATCTCTGGATAAATCTAATGGCCTTTTTTTAATCAAAAAATTGCTATTAGATGCATTTGCAGAGTATGAATTGGAATGAAAATTGGACTCCGGAAAATTAAAAGATATCTGGGATGGTACTAAATCAATGTTTGATGCAGTTTTAAAAGAGAGCAAATTTTGTCAATATAAATTTGAACGAGTCTGAAATATTTTTTTAAGAAAGTGATCTTCACACAAATAACGTCTTTTATTGGAATATGTAATTTCATTATTTCAAACCAATTATGACGTCGTTCATTATCCACATTAGGAAATCTAAGAAAATGTTTATCTACATCCTAAAGGGTGCATACTAGTTCGCTTCCGCGGTCAGTTGGGCTTCTTAATCCTATACTAGTTCGCTCCGAAGGTACTATACTAGTTCGCTCCGGCTACCTGTGACGTTCTCGTAACGGGGATTAAAATGTGACCGTTGCCGCCGCCGGATGGAGCGACCAATATGTCCATACCTACCTGCTCCCAGTTAGGTTCTTGTGTATTAAAACATAATAATATGAAAAAAAGTTGGTTTCATTTATAAAACTATTATTTATTTACCAAAAATAAAATATACATACTATAATAAACGTATTAAAAACAGTAAATAATTATGTATGGTATATAAAAAGATATCTATTTCATATTAAATATGTTTTAAAAACTATTTTTTAGCTCTTTATACCTGTGAGACATTATTTTGACAAACTCAGACCTAGTATATGCGTTGTCATTTTCTTTTAATAGAGAAATTTGTTTTTCTACAAATAAATAACTAAAAAACGGTGTCTATTTTTATAGTCAACGCCTTCAAAACCCTATCCATCAGTTTTGCCAACAACAATGCCCCACAAAGTTCAATTCTCGGAATAGTTGAGACTTTAAGTGGAGCCACTTTAGCCTTAGAACATAGAAGATTCACAAATATTTTACCACTCTGGTCTTCACTTCTAAGATAAATATTTGCCTCATAAGCTTGAGAGGATGCATCACAGAAACCTGTCAAATCAAGCTTCCTAAAATTAGTACATATCGCATGTCTAGGGATTTTAAGAGAATTTAAAGTAGATAAATCGTCTCTTAGTTTAAACCATTGACTTTCTAATTCTAAAGGCAATGATTCATCCCATCCTATTTTTTCCAACCAGAGCTTTTGTAGTAAAATTTTTGTCAATATGACACAAGGTCCAACCAATCCAAGAGGATCAAAATTTTTTGAAATTTCTGAGAGTATTACTCTTTTCGTTACTCTCTTGCGGTCAATGGAAAGTTCAGTAGAAAACTTTAGGATATCCTGTTTAAATTTCCAAAACAATCCAAGTGTTTTATTTTCAGTTTTCTCTCCAAAACAAACTTTATCCCTAACCTCTATTCCATCCAATACATTAAATACATTTGAATCATTTGATACCCACTTACGAAGTTCCATCCCTCCAGCTTTCAAAATTAGAGAAATTTGGCAACAGAGCTCTATAGCCTCCTAAGCTGACTGAGCCCCAGTCAGCAGGTCATCTATGTAAAAATCTCTCAGTATAGCCTGTGAAGCCTTAGAATATGTGGCACAAGCCTCAATACCCAACTGTTGCAAACACCTTACCGCTAAGTATGGAGCAGATCGTGTTCCGTAACCGTGTTAAGGGTATAATCTACTAAAGGGTCTGTTGGTGAAAATCTGCAAATTATCTTATGCAATGACCTCTGAGATGGATCCACCCATATCATTCTGTACATCTTAGCTACATCACCACATACAGCCACTACGTGTTCTCTAAATCTAAGAAGACCTAAAAATAAATCATCCTGTAATCTCGGGCCAATATACTGGATGTCATTGAATGATATTCCAAAATTTTTTTTTGGCCGAACCATCAAAAACAACTCTAAGTTTGGTAGTTTCTGAATTTTCATTCAAAACACCATGATGTGGAAAATAGTAATTTATCTCTTCATCCCCTGCTGCATCAACCGCAGACATATGACCTAAATCTAAATATTCCTGCATAAATTGATCGTACCGGTCTCTCAACTGAGGATTTTTCTCCAACTTTTTCTCTAGTGCAAAAAATCTCCGTAGTGCTGCGCCTCTGGAATTCCCCAATTTTGACAAAGGTTCCTTTAGTGGAATTGTAACAACAAATTTCCCATCATTAGCTCTCCTGGTCGTTTCTTTAAAAATATTTTCACACTCCAAATCCTCCTTAGAAACAATCTGTCTCTCATCAGAAATCTCTTCTAATTTCCAAAATCTTTCTACTTGTTCCATAAGATTTAAATTACATTGTACCTTATTTTTAACTTTTTCCTTAGACCATATTGAGCCAGCTACAATCCAACCCAATCTAGTTGTTTGCAAAGTAGGTAAATAGTTACCTAATTTTATTTGGCCCACACAGAGTAATTCATAAAACAAATCTACACCAAGCAGCAGATCAACTTTATTTGATTTAAAGAAACCAGGATCAGCTAATACTATATTGTCAGGAATATTGAAATGGGTTATTTCAATTTTATGACTAGGTATATTCCCACAAATTTTTGGTACTACAAGACAAGAAATCTTTTTACTAAAATTAACTAACAGTGACTTAATTTCCACAAAACATCTATTCATGATGTTTGCAGATTGTTGATTTATTCCAACTATTTCTGTATTGACTTTTTTCAGCTCTAAACCTAAAAATTCTACTAATTCAGTGGTAATAAGGTTGGGTTGACTGCCATTATCCAATAAAACTCTACAAACATGTAACGAACCATCTTTAGCTACTACCTGAAGTAATGCAGTAGGTAACAGTATATCTCCTGTCACTTCATCACCATTATCTAAAAATAAAGATGTTACCTGAACCTGTGAACTGGAAGCCTGAGAAACTTGCGAATTATTTTGAATGCAATTTGCCTCGGTTATTTCATTATTTCTTAATGCGGTTCCATTTGCACTCAAATCTTTCTTCTCATTTTGTTCATGATGAAGAAAGGTATGATGTTTTGATCCACATTTCAAACAGTTGCTGTGACTACATTGTCTACTAGTATGATTTCTACCAAAACAGTTTAAACATAAACCTAATTGCTTCACCACATTCTAGAGTAAGTATTCAGTTTCAAAAAGTTAGTGCACTTTTGTAATACGTGTTTACTTTTACAATAAAGACAACTATTATAATTTTCAATTGAAACAAATGATCTTTGATATTTATTTTTATTTCCAAATTTATTAACTTTTCCATTTTCTTTTCTGTTGCGTTTTATAGTTTTCAAAGAAGATACCCTATTAATTAAGAACGAATTAAAGTCATCCAAGGATGCCAATAATCCACGAGGTTTAGCCTCTTCCCATTTGATAAAAGTGGCTTGATCTAATTTTTTACTCATCAAATGTATTATTAGAGGGTCCCAGTTTTCAGTAGAAACGTTAAGCTTGTCTAATGCTACCAGTGTTTCTAAAATGACATCATACATATTTCGTAACGCTTCCCCTGATTCGTGAGACAACGGTGGAAATGATATTAAAGCATTTAAATGGTGATCAACCAGCAAAGGAGGATCGTCATATCTATCGCACAATAATTGCCAAACCTTTTCATAATTTTCACCAGTTGTTTTACGTTTTTGAACTACCTTTTGGGCTTCCCCCTGTAAAGCTTTCTTCAAAAAATGAAATTTTTCTACATTACTTATTTGATCGTTACTGTTCATAAGAGAATCAAAAGTTTCTTTAAATTCAAGCCAATTTTCTACCTCTCCATCGAAGGTAGGAATTGGTATTGAAGGTAGCTTAACAGATCTCTCTATGGGAAACTCACGCACATTACAAGCCTTATCGCCTTGTGCACTGGCATGATCATCTTTATCATTTGATTATACTCTACTTCCAAACAAAATCTCTTTAGCTTTAGCTATAAAATTGAAAAATGAGTCTTCAAAGGTTCCTCTTTCATCTAAAATACCTTGCACACCTTCATCTGCTATTATCTCTAAAATTTGAAAATGTATCATCAAATTCATCTAATAATTTTTCAGCTTTAATTAACCTAACTCGATAGTTTTCAATTTATCAAAATTATCTAAGTATCTCCCAAAATGAGTTAATTTACTTTTAATGGAACCTTTCTTTCTATTTAAATCTTTTAATTTAGCATCCATGTTAATTTTTTAGATGCTCACCCAGTACTCACACAAATTAAGTTGATAACGATATAAAACCAAGCAATAAATGACAAATAGTAAACAAAGACACCTCACCAAACTTAGGTCTTATTCAGTTTGATAAATCAGCACTGTATGCAATCAACCACAATTAACTTCCAATTAAGATCCAGTAATGCAAATCTACGCAGAACATGTAATACATAAAATTCTTTCAATAAATGTTAACTGTTTGATATTCCAATTCATCAAATGTAAAACAGGTCAAATTGAAAGTCTAATGTTCCAATATTTCAAATTTCCAAAATTCCAAATTGAAGATTACTATCCCGCTCAGAAGGACCACTATGTTGGGATAATTCTTCATTCCCAGATATTTTCATTCCAGAACTAAAGCGGTTGTTTCTATATATTTTAATTCATTAACGTTTACAAAAACCAACGAATCTTACATTATTATAAAACATCATGTCATGTCGACATTTAGGCAAAAAAATACAACCTTGATCTCCCTCTGTCTAGTCAACAAGTTTATAACCAAAACACTCGATATGTGCACTTCGAACAAAGAACCCAAAATATTCATTAATTATTAACATCATTTGAACATTTTTTAAAATCTCTAGAAACTGGTATATATTCGGATGTGGACAATAAAACATAGAATTAAATTTGGAATGGAAACTTTCACACGCATTGGTGGTTCGCTGAATTGAGGAACTGTGCTCAGCCCACATGGAAGGAGGAAATGTGGCATCTTCTGCAATGTAGTTGTCTACCAGATAATCTGAAATATTCACTACAGAGTCAGTGTTTGGCATTATTGAAGCCAAATCAAAGGCAAAACATTCCCCAACCATTTCTGGACTCAAAAATGGTAGCCCAAAAACATAATTTAGATAATTGCCAATATCTGAGTTTTTGGAATACTCTGAGGCCAATCCTTGACTCTGTATTTTTCGCCACCTGAAAAAAGTAGGTGTTAATCCTCAAAATTATACAGGTTGTTTCATAAATTGTTAACATGCAGAGGGCTAGAAAATAAGTATACAGTATACATTTCACAGAAAAAAAAATTGATGCCTAATTTCTAGTAAGAAATATTTATTCACAATCGGTCAGTAATATAGTCATTTCTTACCTTTAAAACGGTAGGGAAGTGACTCATTACTTACTTTCACTTCCACGCCTTAGTCGGAAAAGTACTTTTCCGGCTAGAAGCATGTGTCACTTTTCTGAAGTATGACAATATTTTTCTCATACCTTTCTTTACTTTTCTCTGGAATTATTCCGTCCATCGCAGTGCCCGCAGCTTCTCGGACTTCCGGAGGAGTGCAGGTAAATTCCAATTCAGACATTATGTTTAGTTTGGCAACTTTATTTGATATTGGTACGTTTATGATAGATGTCAAACTATAGGTACTTAGTAATGTTGCCTAGCAACCGTTTCATGACGTTCTTTGTCGAAAAAAACATTAATATATGATAACAAATTTTCTTAAAATTAATGTTTTTAAAAGCTTGTAACTAAGCGATTGTGAATAAAATAGTATACATACCACGCGGGAAGGATCATTCCAGCCACGGCTTTTAGCGACCCTCGGCGCTACGCGCCTCGGGTCTCTAACAAAGCCTGGGCTGTAATGATCTACTTCCCCGCTAGGTATGTAATATACTATTTTTTGTGAAATTTAAGTTTTTTCTATTTTATATAAAACTTATATTATATATAAAAATATATATACACTGTGTCCGTAAAGTATGGAACAAATTCATTTTTAGCTAAACAGACCATTTTAAGAAATAATCCTGAAACACGTCGATTTTTGATTTTAATTTACCGTATTTTAAAATAATAATCTAATATACAGGGTGAATTACTTTCGAGTAATGACGTCACCGTCATTTTTTTTAAATGGAACACCCCCATTTTGTTTCAATTTTCGGATTACTCTAGCTGAGCTGATTCCAAAAATGTATCACATGTTGATTCCAATTGGTACAGGGTGAACAAAAATACAATAGTTTTGTGTGTGCTCATAAAGTAACGCGTAACATTCTTTATTAGTTAAATTAACAATATTATCAAAAATACTTATGAAATACATGACTTTATAAATGTTCGAACTGCAGCCCTTGCTGTATTTGACAGTAACCCAAACGGTGTACAAATTCTTGTTGAACCTTGTTTACTGTGTCTTGAGAAATATTGTTTATTGCTGTCCGAATTCTCTCTTTTAATTCTTGAATATTTGCTGGTTTCGTTTGATACACAACATTCTTCAGATAGCCCCACATAAAATAATCCAAAGGATTGAAATCTGGTGACCTCGCTGGCCATTCAATAGGTCCACGTCTACCAATCCACCTGTTCGGAAAAATTTCATCTAGGTACCTTCTAACATCTACAGCATAATGTGGAGGTGCACCATCCTGTTGAAACCATAAACTTTCATCAAAACCTCCAGGATTACGTCTGCTGGGAAACAAATTACGTAAAGTAGGTACGAATACCCCCTTAAAAACTCAAGGTACGTTGCCCCGTTTAAATTACCTTCGATAAAGTAGGGTCCGATGATTCGATTTCTTACAATTCCAGCCCATACATTTACCTTTTGCGGGTATTGTCTATGATCCTCACGCATCCATTGGAGGTTTTCTTTTGCCCAGTATCTACAATTCTGACGGTTAACCTCGCCATTTAACGTGAAAGTGGCCTCATCAGAAAAAATAATGTTTTGTATCAAGAGAGGGTCTCGGTGACATTTATCCATCATTTTTTCTCAAAATTGGATTCTTCTATCGGGATCATCTTCGTTTAATACCTGCACAAGTTTGATTTTATAAGGATGCCATTTTTCAAGCTTTAATAGTTTGTGTACCGTTGTTTTGCTAACACCGATATCGCGACTAACTTTACGCACAGAAGTGTGTGCATCTTCTTCAAAACTAAGTAAAACTTCTAATGCTGTATCAGCATTTGCAGAGGGACGACCTGATTTGCGTACATTTTCAACCGTACCAGTTTCTCGAAATTTCTTTCCAATCTTACTGACTGTTGAACGCGTTATAGGTCTTTCTGGATATTTACCATTAAACAAATTGCACACTTCCATCTGAGTTCGCGATCTGTCTCCATACCCAATCATCATAAGTATTTCAATTTTTTGTTTTACACTTAACTCCATTTCTACTTCTAATTAAATCTAAGCAATAATTGAAACATTCACGAATACCAAAAATATTGTAGTACTTAACTGTCACTGAACATCAATAAATTACTAAACAAATAATGACATTTCACAAAAAATTAGACTACTATGTTTTTTTTTAAATTGATAAGAAATAATTTCTTTCATATTCTGTCTGCTAGACCACAAGTACCAAACATGTTTGGAAACAGCTCATTTTTATTAATCTAAAAATGTAACAAACTACAGGGTGTTACATTTAAACCAATTGCCGCTAGACAGTAAGTATTTTTGATAATATTGTTAATTTAACTAATAAAGAATGTTACGCGTTACTTTATGAGCACACACAAAACTATTGTATTTTTGTCCACCCTGTACCAATTGGAATCAACATGTGATACATTTTTGGAATCAGCTCAGCTAGAGTAATCCGAAAATTGAGACAAAATGGGGGTGTTCCATTTAAAAAAAATAACGGTGACGTCATTACTCGAAAGTAATTCACCCTGTATATAAGATTATTATTTTAAAATACGGTAAATTAAAATCAAAAATCGACGTGTTTCAGGATTATTTCTTAAAATGGTCTGTTTAGCTAAAAATGAATTTGTTCCATACTTTACGGACACAGTGTATATATATTTTTTTTTATTGAAATTTTTCTCATTTTTATTCTAAGTGATAGGTGCTATTAATTTTTTGTTTATACTTACCAAGATTGTCCTAAATTAAATCTACATCCTCTAATATTAGCAGTTGGCAAAATATTTTGGACTGAATTATGTATTGCCTTTTCAAAATCTGCGTAAATTACCGATGGGTTAAATATTAAATTTAATTTCATTGCATTCTTCTTTTACATACTTAAGGGCACTTTCATATGATTTTTCCTGTTTATTAGGTAGCAGGATAAAAACCAACTGTACATAATGTTCATTTTCAAGTCCGTATATGTATTGTATAAAGTTGGTAAAGAAATTTTGTGCAACATTTAAATGTTCTTTCAACATATATGCTTATGATTTACACATAAACTTATAATTTGTTTCACATTCAAATATCACGATATTAGTGTCAAAATCATTTCTAAACAAAAAGTTTTCATTTTTATGTGTCACCACTGTCACTAAATTTAAAGTTTCCTGCACTTCTTGTAAAGAAGTTGGTGTTTTCGGGAGCACTTTCATTCTGCTATTATACATACTTTTTCGAATCATTAACGATTCAACATCCTGCTTTTTTAACTCCATATGCAATATTTTTGACGGTTTTTCACAAATGTCTCCAACTGCCCGTCTTTTAATCGAATTGCTTAATTTTTGACGATTCGGCTGAATGGTTATGAATCTCGTCATACTCAATGATGGCAATGTTAGAATCTCCTGTTTTTATGAACGATTTACAGCCACCTCGTTTTATACATTGCCACCGTTATTTTATATTCCCGGCTAAAGTTTTATGGAAATTGTACTTAAAACCGTTGACTAATAACATAGGTTTGCCCTTTTCACTTAACATTTCACTAAATTCTGCGGAATTCATATGTCTGAATCTTTTCAATGTGATCGATATTTTCACCTTTACACAACAACTAAAACTTTTTTAAATAATGAAATGAAGAGAAACTTACTTTTATTTCATAAGGAAATTAAAAGAAAATACTTATTTTCATGAGAAGATTTAAAACCTTCCAGGTATTAGTCATTATCCCAAAATCCCAACCACCCCTCATAAAATTCAGTGCTGGAGCGAACTTACCTATGATGTTTTCGGGTAGGTGATTAAAATCTGACCGCCGGAGCGAACTAGTGTGCACCGTTTAAAAGGACGATGGCGTAGACATTTTATTAATAATTACTCAGTATCGAAAGCAATTGAAATAGTGGCAGCTGCATGTGTGTTGCATTATTATTGCTATTTAAAAAATGATGAATGGAATGAAGAAAGTGATATCGAACACAACGATTATGAAGACTATGAGGATTTAAACAAAGACCAACGTCGTTTAGGTGAAACCAAAATAAACAGAATATGTATATGTATGATGTTGAAATGCTTCTGCTGATATCCATTCTCCTGTTCATGTTGTTGCTACATGTTTTGTCTGTATTAGACTGTGGCACAATTTTCCCGAATCTCTGTTTAATTTTTAATGTGTTGTCTGCCGAGGGATTTAGTCATTGTAATTTCTTTGTTTTTTGTTTCTATATCCATAACCTCGATATTATCCAATTAATCTTGAAGATACTGTGGATTTCATTTATCTTTCTCTCCCAAGATATCATGCAGCTCATTGAAATATGGTCGGTAGGTACCTGTGGTTTTCATGTGTGTAATGTTCTTGAAATTTTTCTTTTGCCAATTACTGAATTTTTGCCTACATTTTTCAGTAGGACTGGTTCCTAAATTGTATGTTTTTTGTAGTTCTGAAGCTATTTTCGCCCATATTTGTGCCTTTAGGGTCTTCTTATCATTAAATTCTTTGGCATATTTGGATGTGAGTTTCAGGAATAATTAAGTAGCTTCTCCATCTATCAAAGTGGGTTTTCTAGCAGTCCAGATCTAAGAACTATCTCTTATTTTTATTTCTCAATGTTACAGAATAGTTTTTATCCCAGTGGCGTACCATAACAAGGGGGTACAAAGAATTGTATAACTATTTTTAATTATTTTATTTTATCTTCGTAAAGCCCATACTTTTGTGAATTCAAAAATATACCTCATGATATTTCTAGTTTAAATAGTTGTTGAGTTATTAAACATTTATGTCGCTCACTTGCCGTTTGGGAAAAAAGACAGACATGAAATATTATTGTATTCATTATATTTGATTTCCAGTGAACTTTCATTTCATTTTCATAGTCTGCTTAACAATAATAAACAAGTAATATGGGCGCATCCCAACTCGTGCCCACTAATCCCTTAAAAGGTACAAGAGTAAAGGTCTCAATAATCTGTATACCTAACTCGTGCTCGATTGAAAAATTTACCTGTTCAAATTACCATCCCATCTATTGGAACAGGTATTATTGTTAAATTGGGTTTTCCTGAAGTACACAATTTATTATGAAAAACGTAAAAAGTTTCCAAAACTTCCATCAAATGCCGAAGAGGTGTTTGAAGTTTTAAACAATATCAATACAAGATGAGAACTTTGACCAACCTAACAAAACCTAACCCCAACCCCAGTTAGATTCGACGGCGGACCGAATTACGAAAAATTCGGAGTGCGATTTCGGAATTGGGTCCCATGTATCTACTATTTGTTAAATTTGACCAACCTAACAAAACCTAACCCCAACCCCAGTTAGATTCGACAGCGGACCGAATTACGAAATCAAGTGATATTGGAAAATGGTTGCGTTATTTCAAATAAATGACAACTGTATATGTAGGTCTTGAATATTTAATTATAATAAATAAGAATTAAAAACCGCAGTTCCGATGCACCCGGGCACGAGTTGGTGTATTAATTTTCTACCTGGTTTTTGAACGGGCACGAGTTGGTCAGTGATTTTCGGGGCCAGGTAATAACGGGCACGAGTTGGGAAACGCCGAGTAATATCATAGTTTTAATTTTATTTTAATGAGTTTACATGGTTAGTTTGTTTATTTCGATTTTATTTCAATCATTCTGTATAGCGTTTTCCATATTAATTTTGATACTTAGTAAAATACAATAAAGAAAATCTCTCCATAATAATGCATACACAATAGTCACGGCGGAGATAATGTAAATGTAGCTATAACTCCGAAATTAGGGAACATCACATGAAAAATAATCAGTATTTATTGAGGATTTCAAAAGGCGAAAAATATACAGGGTGGTCCATTTGAAATAACAAAGTCCATTATTATTCCGAAAAATGGAAATATCTGACAAAAATCTAAATACCACCATAATATCGGCCATATCACAAGACCCTTGCAAACCAGAATCTATGAAAATCGTGCAAAGCCCTTTCCGAGGTAGTTGAGGCATTCCATACTTGAAACTCACTCTGTACAACTGGACCACAGCAACGAGTGGCTTGTTAACCGAGTAGTTTAAGGCACACATTTTATATGAAGCTCTATCATTATTTTCAACCCCCTAAGTATCTCCTAGGCTTTGGTGCGAGTTCCTAGCACACTCTGTATGATACGATCTCATTACTGACTTTTTGAAAACTGTTTATAATGCAATGACTCCGGAAAGAATGAACAACTAACGGCTGGATGTTGGAAGAAAAGGAACACCAAGTGGTTGTACAGTCGAAAATAAAGCGTAATTTCACCTAAAACGTCTGATCCCGACTATAAATCTTCGTCGCCCGTGTTTCAGGATTATTTCAAAGCGTGCTTCCTGATCACAGTAGCGTTCCTTCATTTGTTCTTGTGTGAGCGAGCAAATGCTAAACGAAAACAAAAATAACTATGGGGAATATGATAATATATACCGACATCGATTCGATGTAGGAGGAACAAATGAGAACTTTTCTACAAAAAAAAACGTGGAAAGTTACCCCCTAGACCTTGTATGTATGTATGTATGCATATTGGGGTGATACTCACTGAGACCTAAAAAATCTATTGTGCCCTCTTTCTATTTCTCAGCTTCTGAGGAAAGTCTCAGAGACTAGTAGCTTCTTAAGACCTATTCCCCGGAGTAATTTTAGGATATCTGCAGGCTTTAGTTTAAGTACGTGTCCCTCTTCTAACCAGTAGTCTCCTAGGTATTGTGCCCTAGGATTTTGAATTGCAATGCAATCCGCAAGTATGTGGATGGAGGTTTCTTCTTCCATTCTACATAATCTACATTCTTATTGCTCCACTATTTTGAGCTTTTTAAGATGCTCATTCAGGCGACAGTGTCCCGTCAGGACACCTGTTAAAACTCTTAGTTCAGTTCTACTCTGGTTTAAAAATTCATTTGTCCTCACATAGTTGTAGTATTGGAGTATGTTTGATTGTCTAAGCCCTACTGGATCTTCTCAATGCTCAGATCTTCTCCTCTTTTCGGCGTTTCCTATGTCTTCCAATATTACATTGAAGCTGACACCGCAAAGGGGTTCCGGCGCCCAAAAGGGTGTTTCAGCCCCTCTCTTCGCTAGTTCATCTGCTATTTCAGTGTGTCCTATCCAATAATGTGATGATGCTGTTCTCGCCTAATTCATTGGGTTTACCTAGGCATTCCCATTTTAGAACTGATTACGCAAGAACTCAGTGCTTTGATGGCTGCTTGACTATGTGACATGATATAACCCTTTGCGTTCAATATATTTGATAAATATGGAACTGGGACCACTTTCCTATTGCGTGAATTTCCGCTTGAAAGATAATTGGGGCTTCTCCCAAGCGTTCGGTGTTGGAATTCCATTCCTTCTTGCTGCTTAATTCTGTATCGAATTTCTTTGAAAAGGAATACTTTTTCATCATATCATCTACCAGGATTTCTGATTTCTAAAAAGCGAGGAGGTAGTTTTTTTTAATTCCCTCTCTACTTCGTCTATATCTTGTTCTATCTACAACACTTTCCATCACTATATGTAAAGATGTGAAGTTGAGAATCACTTCTATGGCCGCTGTTGGGCATGTTTTGATTGCTCCTGTAATGTATATACAGGCTAGTCTTTGAATTCTGGAGAGGTTGTCTCTCGTCGTAAATCGGCTGGTCCTACTACTCCACAAAATGGTGATTTATAAGTAGAGTCCCTCATACCTACACCAGCTATTTGTATAGTTCCTACACCCCTTTGTACGATGGATATTCTCGTATTTTCCCCTGATGGCTGTTATGATAATGTCATTGGCATATCCTTGGTAGGAAATTTCGACATCAGTCAAACCACACAGGAGCTCGGCAACCGTCAGACATTAATGGGGATGCTACTCCTCCCTGAGGACATCCCCTGGTTGTGCAGATGGAGACGATGTCTTCACTCGTCCTCGTCTCTGCTACTCTAGTGGTGAGCAGTTCCGATATCAATTTGGATGTTGTGCTGTCTACACCTCTTCTATTTAATGCTCATTTGACAGCCTCATGTGCCAAAAACGCACATATTATAAAATCCTCACCCCTTAGATCTTGAATAAAATTGGTATTGGTGTAATTGTAACAAACAAACAAAAATGTCGCAGCGTATCGAGCTTCCTTGTCCCTATTGTCTTACAAAACCCATTCTCCATGTTCTCTATTAGATATTGATGAGTTTCCAGTAGATTATAACTTTTAGTATTAATACCAACTGTTGATAGTTCCCACACGTTTGTCTTTTGAACTAGTCAGAAAGTTAAACTTCATTTGAAAGCTCGCAATACGGATAAGTGATGTGAATATTAAATCTGTGCCACTGATTTTTGTTTATACTGTAGGTTTCGTGTGAATTTCAAGTGTGTTAAGGTATTTCTGTTAATGTATTACTATTTCTACGTTCTAGTTCCATATGAAAAGATCCGCAATGCAGTAGATGTGATTCATGCAGAAAAATATTCTTTCTTGGCGAGAGAAAAATATTAACATCAAAACATGTACATTATGCAGCCTAAGATCATCTTTTTTTATTTAAAGTACGTGCTGAGAGGTGAAAAGAAGATTATTATTTCTTTAAACTGCAATGAAATTTTTAAATGGAACAGCAGGGGTCTTTTGGTAATTAAAAATTCATCACTTTTTATAGTTGTATTTCTAGTAAGAGTTTTCCGAATAACGCAAAACATTATTTCTTCGACGTGGGGCGGAAAAAAAATTCCTTAAATTAGTTACAAGAAAACTAGATGCAAACGAACAAGTTTATTAGTTACCTTCTGGTTTTGATGTAATGTTTAGTAGTTATCAGAGCAATATTCAACAAAATTTGAATAAAATGGAAAAAACAGTGATGAAATGCAATAGTTAATAAAAGTAGTAGGTATTTGGCGAACGGAAAAGTAAAACTTCCTAAACTAGAATATGTGCGGAAAGTAACATTTTTCACACGAGTGGGAAATCTCATATATTTTTGTATGCAAATTTTTCAATTTAAATTGAACAATAATACAACAAAAATAGACTGTAAAGTTGTCAAACCATTACTAACCAGGCAATGCACCATGGGTATAATATACAGAGTTGCTGAAAAGTCTCACATCAAGGGATTATCTTTGAAACGGATAAAGGGAAAGTTATGAAATTCTAGGACGTTGAATAAGACGTTATTCTGCATATTTTGGAACATATGTCAAATGATATGACCTTGTCCGTTTTTAAAATTAAACTAAAAACAATAGGCAATAAAAACGTCAACCACATCATTATTTATGTATAAATTGTCAAAACTGATACGTATTTCAAATTAGCACGAAGTTTAAAAGTAAATTAGGAATAATGGCACATTTATCGGAAAACAACGAATCGAAATCTTAATGTTTGTAGGATACGGTGATCGCAAACGTTCCCATGACGAAGTAGCTAATCTTTTTCACGATTTAAATCCTGAATGCCCTCCTATAAGTCGATCTACAGTGACGAGATTAATAAACAAATTCAATTAAACTGGTAGTGTAAAGGATATTCCAAAGTCTGGTAGACCGAAAATTGCAACTAATGAAGATAAAACTTTAGATGGTCTATTAGATGTTAAAAAAAACCTAAAATATCTACAAGTGTATTGGCAAGAAATCATGGTATTTGTGGACAGTCTACACAAACTATTCTGCATAAAAATATCTTTTATCCGTATAAAGTTCAAAATCTCCAAGAATTGGCTGAGGATGATTTTGATCTTGTTAAACAGTTACAGAGAAAATTTGGATGCAAAACATGATTTTTTTGGCATTCAGTGATGAAGCCACATTTTGCTGGAACGGTTCTGTTAACAGACATAATTGCCGGTACTGGTCAAATTGTAATCCGCACTGGTTTGAGGAGGTTTGTACACAGCGTCCACCAAAAGTTAATGTGTGGGGGAGTTTGGTGAAAAACCATTTGATCGGTCCTTTTTTTATTGAAGGTACGCTTACTGGTGCTAAATATTTCTTGATTTACTCCAACATGAAATTATATCTGAAATAAATCGATTATTTCCTAATATGAACGTATACTTTCAACAAGATGGCGTTAGACAATATTCAAATACAATTTTCCCTCAGAGATGGATTGGTCGAAGAGGTGCAATTGAGTGGCCGGCAAGATCCTCCGACTTGACACCACTTAATTTTTTTCTCTGGGGCTATCTGAAAGCTCGCTTATTTATGTTAACAGACCAACTAACTTGAACCATTTAAAGGATCGAATACATCTCGAAATGCAAGAAATTACTTCACAAATGATCAACGATTCTATTCGTAGCTTCGAAGAGAGATTGTATTATTGTCAACAAACAAATGGCCAGCATTTTGAGCACTTATTGTGATCGAGTATTTGCAACTCAAATCAATGTTTAGTTTATGAATTTCTGTAACATCCAGTTTTCTTTAAAATTAAAATTTCAATATTGCTGTTAAATTTCAATTATAATTTCCGAGTACATACATTGCTATTATTTTTGGAAAGAGAAAAAAATAAGCTTCTTTGTTATACGTCATTCTACCTATGTTGCCATTTAAAAAAATTCAATATCGTCCATAACATTTGACATTTGCTCTAAAATATGTAGAATAAAGTCTCATACATCGTCCTAGAATTTCATAATTTTCTCTTTTTCCGTTACAAAGATAAACCCTTGGTGCAACGCTGTTTACACAGGAACCTAACTGCCTGTTGTACATTGAAGAGGAAGGAACAGCCTCACACATAATCTTCGGATGCGTAGCACTGACTTATTGAAGATATAAACTACTGGGACTAGATCGTCCAAGGAGAGATTTCTTTAAAAAAGATCTATTGAAAATACTGTTATGCTTGATAGGTACAATTAGTCTCTCCTTATAAACGGTACAACCAAGAGCGCGAAAAGCCTAGGGGTTAATTTGCCGATGATTCAAAACCTCACCTGGATATACTGGGATAGTGAATCAATCAAATGTTGTCAAATCGGATTATTGCTGGAGACAATCTCCATCTAGGTACTTCGCATGAACAAAATAATTACATCATACATGTAATAAGAAAAGTTATCACAGGGTCAGATTTTCGCACTAATTGAAATGCTGTCTGCAACAACTAACGTCGAATGAAGACAGAAAAATATTCTACGGCATACTCGGCACTGGAGTGAATAATCACGCTCTGGAGAATACAGATTAGCGAGATTAAGCATATAGATATTTTTGAAATTTCCATAGTGATGGAAAACACATTGAAAAAACTTGAAGAAACTTACCGGCATTTCCGTAGAGAATACTTGGTCTGTTATCAATGATTTAATGAACAAAACTCGTTCATCAAACGTTATTGACCTCTACCCGGATGAACTTAACAATAAAATATCAAGTCGTGATACTCTTTCTTTTCTCGTTCCTTCTAAAAGAATCACTGATAGTCTCTTCCTAAGCATACCATACTCAGTATTCAAAACAAATCTTGTGGCATTGATGGGTTATCAACTATAGGTTATCTTTAAATATTCCAGATGTGGCGATAAACGTTTTATGTTCTCTAATCAAGGAATCCTTTGAAAATAGTCTCTTCCCTAACTGTCTAAAAACAGCTATAATTGTTTCTCTGCACAAGGTTGGCGAAAAAAAATACTAGTAACTAAGACTAATGAAAAACCGTCTAAAGCCCTTTCTTTTCAAACATAAAATCTTGAAATTTCAACAATTTGGTTTCCTACCCAATAAATGTACTAATGACGCAATGTACTCTGACCTTAATGAAGTATATACCTCACTTCATACCAAACTTCTTACGGCTTCGCGAAGGCCTTCGATGGTGGATAAAATTTTGATAAATAAACTACAATATTATGGCATCCGTCGTATTCCTTCAAAATGTTTTGAATCGTACCTTGTGTGTAGAAAACAACTGGAATGAGTGAATGGTAAAGTTTCGGAAATTTTAGCAGTTAGCAGTGGTGTACCCCAGGGTTCAGTTTTAGGTCCAATTGTTTTCTTGGTATTCATTAACGATGTCACAGACTTACGAATTACTGGTAAATTCACTTTATTTGCTGATGACACTAGTGTAACCTGGAGTAGTTCAGATATACCTACTTTACATTCTTCTATAGGCAAAGTCCTGGTCTGACTCGAATGGGTTTTGTTTGAACGCTGAGAA
Organism: Lochmaea crataegi; assembly: GCA_947563755.1. Taxonomy (NCBI): domain Eukaryota; kingdom Metazoa; phylum Arthropoda; class Insecta; order Coleoptera; family Chrysomelidae; genus Lochmaea; species Lochmaea crataegi. The sequence continues at coordinate 32,815,260 of OX387427.1, read as the reverse complement.
AATTTTAGTTTCATCTTACAGATGAGTTTTGCAACCTCTCAAACTTAACAATGACTTAATAAGATATTGACGGTGCCCTTAAATGGTCTATACATGTAGACAATATAGTGAAAAAATTGTCCTCTGCTTGTTTTGCCATTAAAGCTTGATTCTTCTACTGCTTTAACAACTCACTACTCTTTGTTCGAATCGCACTTTCGCTATGGTTTGCCTTTCTGGGGGTCTTGTAATTTGCACCTCTTCGAATCTATCTTCAAATTACAAAAAAGAGTTATGCGTGACATTTATGGTCGAAATTGCATTGCGAATTATATTTAAAAAAATAAGATTTTCACATTTCCCGCTATATTCATTTTGTAATCCGTGTGTTTGGTTCGAAAACACTTTCACAATTTAACTGAGAGACCAATTCATAGTTACCCTACTAGAAGGAAAATTTTTAATTACCTTCAATGCCAAAAAATTAATCAATCAGCTACCTTCAGAATTAAAAGTGGCAAATACATTTAATAAGTTCCGAAGATTGACAAAGGCATTTCTGCTTGAAAGACCTTATTATTCAGTGGCAGAATTCTACAATCTATCCTAGACTTTTGAGTTACATCGGCATAATTCAATATTTAGTATGGTGCACGATATTTCAATACATTAAATATGTATAGTATTATTAGTATAATATAGTCAGTATTTTTATTTTTTTTATTTATATTTTGTTGTGAATTTTATATTTTAGCTTTTTTAAAATTATGTCGCTTCTTTCCATAAAATTGTATAATTTGTATGGCTATAAAGTTTTCTCTCCCTCTATTTCCAGTACTAATACATAGTATACAAGTAGACCGCGGCCTGGCTTTGAACAGAATTTTTGAATAGACAAGAAAAACTTTCGAGTATGGACAATTTTAATTGACTCGTTTCAAAAATCATCGCTTTTCTCGGATTGATGTGGACTAAAAATATGGAAGGCTGCAAATGGCCTGCTTGACAACCAATGAGATAGCTAGTTAGAAAATTATTATGCCGGCGCAAGAGAAAGAAAAAGTTGCTTACCATTTTGAAAACAAAGATTAGGTACGGTTTAAAAAAATTGACAAACTATGTTTTTAATTCCATGGAATCTTTGAAAGAGAAATATTTTGGTCAACAGAGAGAGAAATAGAAAAATGGTTCAAATGCAATTATTTGGAATAGTTCTAAAAAATAAATTGTCGAACATAACGACATATATCTTATCGTTACAAGGTGTGTTATGCTTTGAAGAACCCAATAATTTCCTTCAATATGTACCTACTTTATACGCTTTTGTTCATGTATGTGAATAATTGTATATTGAACTTATAAAAAAAATCTAAATCCAATGGCGGATTCCAACTCGTACGCAGAAGGCGATGTCGCAGAACTTCGTAGTCACAGAAAGTCACACCATGTGTAAGGCAACGCGCCCGTGAACCGGTAAAAGTAACTTTTCGTGCGCAATGCTCAAGTTTGTTGCTGTTAAATTTTCACGTTTTTGTGCTTTGTAACAATGGGGGTTGATTTGTATTTTGCGTTGAAGTTACAGGTATGGAAGTGCCAGGTGCAATAAAATCGATGAGGAATTTTACACCAACTAATATTGTCCCCTCTTCCTTCTTTACACTTATAGACTAGTAGATCCATTAGTCCTATCGCTTGAAGGAATTTTATGATATCCGTAGGCAATAGTTAAGGCAAGTCTTTCTCTTCTGTTCAGTAGACTTCCAGATTATCTGCTCTGGGATTCTGTAGAGACATGCATTCCTTGGTACAGGTAACTAACAGCGATGTGCGCGAGCTAGAAAACGAGTAGTCCAATCGACGTAATGCAAGGAATAGCTATTACGAGTCCCCAAGATACCTGACATTAATTTTATTTAGTGTATCTGCTAAAATGCATGTCTTTTGCAGCCCTTCTCGGGTTAGTGAGTCTGACTCTCAATTGCCCTTTTGGATTAAGTGACCTGGTACCCAAGATGACAGTCTATTTTGACTGCCTACCTTTTGTAGGGTTTTCGAGCAGTCCAAACCGAATTCATCTGCATGGAGCTGATTGCTTTTATAGCCACATATTACATTGGTCTTTTACTTAAACTATCACCTTGATAACTCTTCTGCACTGGAAAATCGTTATGTGTTTGCCTAAGCATAGTAAGACTCTTGTCTTTGGCTTGGCTATATACAGGGTGATCTATTAGAGCGATAAAGTCCAATATCTTGTAAATCCTCAATGATATTTAAATAAAGTTTTAACCGATACTAGCCCGCCTAAAGGTCCATATTATATACATTTTTTTTTAAATTTGAACTCTGATTGACTTCACTATGATATATTATGGTTGTAATAGGTGCATTTTAAAAGTTCTGGCCACTTGTTCCAGAAAATCGTGATAAGTTCAGCGCCTCGTATACTTCAAAATTAATCTTCTGTAGCCCCAGGTCTGTGGTGGTCGTCTAGTATCATAATTCACTAGACCTGCCTCCATACCTAAGAAACCGAATACAGGGCGAGGCCAAACTCGAATACATCGGTTTCACAGTTTTTTTATGGATCACCTTGTATATTTTATATTAGTAAATGAAAGCTATTATATTTTCAATTTAATATAGTATTCCCTATACCTAAACTGAATTGTTTTTGTTATATTTCAATTTTAGGTTTAAAAATTTTATTTCCAATAAAAAAAGTTGGCCGTCACGGGACGCCCGGCAGATGTAAAACATAAATAATAATGATTATTATTATTATTGCCAAGATTTTAGCCGCAATTACATTAATGAAAATTGCATTTTATTTAATTAAAACTACTTTGGGTGGGACAATCAGTATAGCAAATTTTTTATTTGAAAATTTCGAATGTTCAGTTTCTCTTTGGTTGGGACAATCAGTGTAGCAAACCTTTAATAATTTGAAAATATCGAATGTTCAATTTCTCTTTGGATGGGACAATCAGTATAAATTTTTTTTAATTATTTGAAAATATTGACTGACTTCGCTTTGGTTGGGACAATCAGTATATCAAACTATTATGTTTCCCTTTAAAAATGTCGCTCGTTAAAAATCTGATGGCATCATATGGTCGTGCCATCAGCTGGTCGTGCCATTTGCCGTGACGGAAAACCAGCAGATTTTACTGCCAAGGTGCGCCAATAGATGTTCTACATCAAAAATGAATAAAAAGCAGCTACTTACATACAATTCATTCACAACAATTGACGTGTTAGGAAAGTGTGTTATGATTGAAAAAGGTTTCAAAAGGTCGATAACAGTACCACAAGTGTATTAGAATCAGATTTCTTATGTAGTTTTTCTATGCAGTTAAATTAGATCCACTTCAACATTAGCGTTCTTAGTAATTACATAAGTAGTGAGTAATCTCTAAAATATCAACATATTTGCTTATTCGTTTGCCAACAAATGTTGTATCTACATGACGGATTTTCTGCTGATATGTTTACTGAACAGTGGATTAGACGAGCAGGACTAGTTCTCTGGACACCAAGATCACCAGAGTTGAATAAAGTCGATTTTTTGTTCTGGGTTATGTTAAAGAACAGGTGTATAAAGTACCTGTAACTACACCAGACGATATGAAAGGTAGAATAAGGCTGAGCTTTCAAAATGCGAATGCTTTGAGATTTAAGTCAATTTTTTGAAGATCATATCGATGTAGAGGGTAATCACTTTGAGCATCTCTTGTAAGTTTATTGTTGATTTTTTATAAATTTTAGTATATTTAGTTAATTGATGTGAATACATTTTTTTAATCATAAAATTGAAATATCACAAGATCCATTTAGCTTGGATAAAGGAAATACTCAATCAAATTTGAAGTATATAGTAAAGTAACTTTCATTTGCTGATATAAAATACAGTGTTATCCATTTAAAAAAATTGTGAAGCCGATGTGTTCGAATTTGGGCTCGCCCTTTATACGGTTTTTCAGATATGAAAGCAGGTCTAGTGAATTATGATACTGGACGACCATTGCCGACGTATGGTTGTGAAAGAATACTTTTGAATTGTGTAGTTTAAAGTATTACGATTTACAGGAACCGAACTTTTTAAATACACTGTATGACGTATTGCAACCATATATATTATTGCAATGGTGAAGTCAAGCAAAATTCAAATTTGTTAAATACAGAGTGTCTCATTTAAAAAAATCTGGTACGTTCTTCGGTACAATTGCGACTAATTTTAAAATATGGGCATCGTTCAAAATTTTGTTCCAATATCATTGGGGATTTACAACATATTGAACTTTATCGAACTAATGAATCACCCTGTATATTCCTGCTCCTACACCTTCCTCGGTTTTTGGGCCATATGTGTAGCATGTCATTACTGCATTAATTTGAGGCCCTTTAAGGCCGGACTTTTTTTATGGAAATTGAAAGTATACTTATAAAATATTTGTTTATTACAGTCTAAGTAAGATAAAAATTCATACTACAAAAATATTAAACCATAGGATAGTCCTGCAGGATGTGGTCACTGACACTAACTGGTAGGTACTTAAGTACCTGAACATTGAGTGGATGAGACATTTTCATCAATCTCATTTTGTGTGATATTGTGCAAAGCAGTTTCTTTCTTTATTAAGGCATAAACCGACGTTGCATGTAGAACGATTCCATATTGTTCTGTGTACATTTTTTATGTTATTGCAAGAAGCACACCTGAGTGAGGTGGATCTTTGCAGTAGATGAGCCACTTTCGTGTGACGTACTTCCAATGGTACTAGTTTTTTAAATGTATTGACAGGGACGTTTTAGGACGTTCGGGTATTCCTATCAACCCCCGAGAAACACATAATCGAAATTCTTTGAGAGTAATCGATTTTGAACCAGTTCCTTGGCAAAATAAAATATAAGAATTCACAATGCATGCGTCCACAAAATAAAACAATATTTGGTGCCACCATTTGTGGGATTTTCTATTTATTTCATATAGGCTCTTTAGCATGTCAAACTTATCGACAAAGCCCATATTTTTATTATAATCTCTGACCATGTTTGGACAGGATATTTCTTGCGCCAAACTATGTTTTTGTTTTCTAGATACTTTGTCCACGAGTGAAGGGTCATGATAATTACTAAGAAGTAATACGCTACGACGGTCCATCCACTTGAGCGCTGCTAATCTATCTTCTGATACGCGCCAGTCTGTCTCTCCTCTTTGCATTTCCTTATGTGAAGTCAGTGTAGGAATAGTATATTCTGTAACAAGGTTAGAATGAAAATTCGATGCGAGTGGAATGTTCCGAGCGCGAGCCGAAGGCGAGCGTGAGGAACCACGAGCATCACGAATTTTCATTCTAACCGAGTAGCAGACTATACTTTCTCCACGATCAAAGTTTTTAAATATATATTTTTAAATAGAAATGAACAAAAGATAATTTATATTACAGAACCGAATCACAATTATTATCTGCGGTAAACACTCAATAATCCAAGAAACATTCTACTTTGTATTAATTGTTATATTTGTACAGTTTTCCAATTGAAAAACTGGTGCATTATTGGAGGAATTTTCAACAATTGCGAGGTTAGGTTAGGTTACGGTTAAAAGACAACAATAATTTTGACACTTACTCAAGTTTTGCCACTACGATGACAATCAACTGCGTCAAGGCTAATGCTATTATTGCTAACCAGTGTGAGAATATTATTCTATCACTAGAGAGAGAATGAAAATACATTTAAATTGCATAGGGGCAGAGATGTTGCAGAATATTTCTTCAATCTCAAGAGAGAGAATTCCAGCATTCTGTAATCAAATTTGATTTCAGAATTGACAAATTCTGTGATGATCGTGGAGAAAATTCTTTCGCCCCTTTCTCAACGTTCCACATAAATAAAGTTTGTACATCAATAACTTCATTTGAAGTTCAACTGTATTGAAGAAATTATCAAAGAATATTTCGTGTTTTTTTCTTCGTAACGTTAATGTTAAATCTGATAATTAATAAAAGGCTTTTATGGTACTTTGACAAACATAATATAATCTCTAAACAGCATTCAGGCTTCCGAAGAAATCGCTCAGTCCATGACAACCAAGTACTTCTTCAAAGTCATATTTCCGATGCATTGAACAAGAAACAAGAATGTATTGCCGCTGTTTTTGACATTGAAGGTGCCTTTGACACCATTAGCAGATGCTCTATAATGAACAAACTTACCCTTCATAACATCAATGGCAACATATTTCAGTTTATCCAGAATTTCCTATCATCAAGATCGTACAGAGTCTCAGTTAATGGCATTTTCTCATCACCTTACATTCAATCGGATGGGGTTCCACATGGCTCGGTGTTAAGCACTACACTCTTCAACTTAGCGATAAATGATTTATGCTCTAATCTCCCTTCACCCATTAGACACGTGCTATATGCAGATGACCTAGTAATATACTTCCACGGACGTTCTGTCTCTACCACATCGAAACTAATTCAATCTGCTATCGATACCCTTGGCAACAGAACTAACCACCTAGGTGTATCTTTATCCTACACAAAATCCAAAATCATCAAATTTAGCAGACGTCGTCCCTCCCCATCTCCACATATTATGATTAACAACATATGTATCCCTATAATTGGCCACTGCAAAATACTTGGTATTACATATGACTCACGACTTACATGGAAACAACATCTACTTGAATTAAAAGGTGAGTGCAATAAGAGGCTCAACATAATTAAAACCCTCTCACATTTTCATTGGGGTGCCGACGAAAATTCCCTCCTTAAAATATATAGATCACTTATACGCTCCAAACTAGATTATGGTTGCTTCATATATATGTCAGCTTCCAAAAAATACCTTGACCTCTTAAACCCAATACATAATACAGCTCTACGTCTCTGCCTAGGAGGCTTTCGATCCAGCCCTGTTGAAAACCTCTATTGTGAAGCCAATGAACCTCCCCTTTGGTTGAGACGACAACAGCTACTACTCTCATACGCAGCCTCCGTATCCTCGAACCCCCGTAATCCTGTATACCCCCTTTTTACATCACCGACATCCATATCACACTACGTACATCCATTATTATCTATTAAACCCATTCCATTAGCGCTTGCACAGCTGCAGAATGACATTAACTTACTGCAAACAACTCCTCTCCCACTTCCCCAGACTCCTCCTTGGGTCATTACCATTCCTCAGCTCAACACATCACTTACACGATACGACAAACACAGATCTCCAAGGGAACTCATAATGAAAGCTTTTAATAACATCATACTAACAAATAAATTCGATCTAGTTCTATATACTGATGCCTCAAAAAATGAAACAGGAGTAGGCTGCTCTGTTACAACGTCCCATTCTCATATTAATTTCTCCCTTATCCCTCTTTTAGGCAGCGTTCATACTGGCGAATTATTTAGCATACTTCAAGCCCTCAAACATATCACTTCAACAAATAAGCATGTAGCTATATGCACAGACTCACTAGCCTTAATCCAGACTATCCAAAATATATTTACCCAACACCCAATTGCCCAAAATATCCAAGATACTTACCACCAGCTTAACACTTCCCAAAATATATCAGTTACTATAATTTGGCTACCATCACACATTGGTACAGCAGGCAATGAACTCGCAGATCATTACGCTAAAATTGCCTCAACATCCACTGAAATTACTGACAATATCCAAATATGTAACGACTTGAAGACACACATCAAAAAACGAACGAAAATTATATGGCAACAGCACTGGGACACAAACCGTTCATTTTTACACGAAATACAACCGTCAATCAATAGCCATATTCCTGCTCCTACAGTACTTTCAAGGCGAGATCTAGTCATAATAAGGAGACTACGCATCGGACATTCTAAGTTAACGCATGGATACCTAATGACATCCAGCAACCGAACCTATTGTCAAGTCTGTAAAACGCATTTGACAATAAAACACTTTTTGACTGAATGTCACCAATTCTCAGCCAGGAGACAACATTATCACCTCTCATCAAGCCTACGATATATGCTAAATAATCCTGAGCAAATTAACAACCTACTACAATTTCTCAAAGATGTGCAGCTTTACAGCAAAATTTAATCAAACCTTCATATATATATGTATATAATCTTATTGTTCTTTATATAGCAATGTAATCGTTTTATGCAAGTGGCCATAGTAGCCGAGCACGTTAATTTTTAATAAAAAAAAAAATCTGATACAACTCTTTGGCCCGAATTTTTTTCTGCTGCTCACCTACTTTCCCAGTATATATTTGAAATTGACACACAAATCCCGTAGAATGGGTTTATTGGGCAGATACTGACGAATACTACTGCGCCCTTTGAAACGGATCATTTACTCATCCACAGCCTGATATTCATTAGGTTTCATTGTTGCATAGAACGTGTCTTCCTATTTCGATAGAAGCGGCCTCACTTTGAACAGCTTGTCATAATTCTCTTCTCCTTTTTTGGCTCTAAAGAATTGTTATTCAAATGGATATTTGAAAGCAACCAAGCAAAGCGATCTCTTGAAATGGCTTGAAATATTTCTAATAATATTTCAAAGATAATAAATATATTCAGCAACAAATACAACAATTTCTTTTAAAACAGAAAGCAATGTGAGTGAAAAATTGTTAAATGTAAAAACAAAAATATCCGCATTAAAATAGTCTGGAATATATAAACTTAGATGTCCAGAATGTAATGATGTCTATATTGGTCAAACAATTCGAAAATTTGAAATTAGACGCAATGAACAATTACGAGCATAAAGATTGAAACAACCTGATTAATCCCATTACGCAAAACATCTACTTGACACCAAACATTCATTAACTCCTAACACAGAACTAGAAGTACTACATATTTGTTATAAGAAACAAGAACTAGAGACCAACAATATGAAGTTGTCAATGAACAGATAAATATAGGGAGCTCTCCATTATCAAATTGTCTTCTTAAGTAACAACTGTAAAGGTCAGCAGATATAGTTTACCTTGGTTCCTCATATCATTGCACAGTTAAACTGCTCTTAAATGGGAAAAATATATCCAGGATATCCCCATAGGGCTAATAAACCTAAGCTTAAATATTTGTGATATCATATCTACTTTTTTCTATCCATTATATTAAGTCAATCACAAGATAGGTCACTATTTGGTCTAGCCAAAATATTAAACATCCAGTAGGCATCTCATAAAATGTAACTTCTGCCATTCTGACGATGATATGCAAATATCGAAATAATTATCAATCATTTTTTAGAATTTTAATTAATTTTTTCATTAAATAGTGGAATTAATTAGAAACAGTTAGTTTCATTAAAAATAGGGCTTTTTATAGCTCTTAGCTTGCAATCTGCTTATGGGCGCCTGCCCTCATATATTACATAGTCTTATGTTAACATTTAAAATTTATATCTTACCCAATATCTGATAAAACTACAGGCTGCGGAACATGTCATTTTATTAAAAACATAGTGGAGTTTAACAAGTAAAATTTTTCGTTTCCTCTATCTTAGTGTGAATTATGGATCTCCACCAGTATCGACTAATTCAATGAAAAAAATTGAAGTGATCACCAAAAATGAGGTCTATTTTGAAAACAAAGACAAAAAAATACATCAAAAAGTTACAGTTAATTAGAGGGTTGTCGGAATGAGTGTATCACCCTTGAAGGAAAGTGTGATAAATGAAATACATTTTCCAAAAAAATTGCTATTTTTAGTTAGATCGGAGACTCATTCAGTCATTTATTATCTAGAGATTTCTTCTACGTTTCCAATTTGCATAGAACAGGATTTTGCAATTTCTGTTCACTTCCTTTTCGAATATTCGAGTATTGGATTACAACAGAAATTGTATCTAAATAAAATATTGTAAAAATGTTGATGATTTGCTGAAATAACGAAGGAGTGATGTATATCGATAATTAGAAAATTTAAATATTTGTATTAAAATAAACCGATAAAAGAAGTATCGCCGACAACATTCTCTTGGTAGATGTACCTAGTGACTTAATCCTAATTTACATATTTTGATGTTATTGTATCTTCGTTGATTTTAGTCTAGTACCACGTTTCCTGAGGTTTGTAATCTGACAGATGAGGATGTAAGATAATGGAGGAGTTCTATACAAGGCAAGTGCTGTCAACCAACAAATCAAAATTCTGAGCTCTTCGAACGAGATCACGTTGGATCAACCCAATGCCTATATACCTACCTACACTGCGCAGCCCATAATTTAAATTTAGTTATCAACGATGCTGTCAAAAGTAACGATGATTTACATTTTTGCCACTCTAGAAATTATTTATACATTTCTTGGCAATAGTGTAAACATAGAGACTATATCCATGAGTCTAAATCTCCGAACAATGACCATACTAGAAAATTAAACATACGTATTATCTGATGCCAACATAAACAATGCGAAAGCTGATTTATTTATTTTGTTGGAATCCACAGATGTTGCCATGTCGTATTACTTAAAAGTAATAATCATACAATCACTTCAATTTTTTTGGGGTTCCTCAATATATTATATAATTGAGATAAATGTATAAAAACCGATTTATTTAATCTTTGATAATATACAAAACTTTATTCATACATGACTGAATGCTTATCAACAGGATGTCAATCTGAAGGTTTTTGTTATTCTGAATTTCTTAATAAATATGACAACACCCCTTATCTTAAATGCTTACTTTTGTTGACAGATTTTATTGGGACTTTGACTGAATCTTTTATGGTTGTTTTATTCAACTGTGGTAGATATCGTGAAGATATTTGAGTGTAAATCTATTAATACTATATTACATAACGAGAGTTGTAAGAAGATTATTACATGCGTAAAAAAGTGGCGCGCGTGCCGCATCGCGGCGAGCGCAGTAATTTTACAAGCATGTAATAAGCTCACAACTCAAGTTGTGTACTATACTTTTTCTACGATTATCATCATTTATAAAAATAAAAAGCCCAACAAGTACCTAACTTTTATTTTTTAACAAAATTCGGAACAATTTAAATTAAATATGTATTTATAATAATTGATTGTAAAATATAACTATCATCATCCGTGTTTGGCGGTTATTCAATAATACGCGGTGGATGGTGGGATGACGTAAACTGTACGGTGTGTTTTTTTGGACATTAGTATTTTCAGTGTATGTTAAGCTCTGTAAATTACTTTCAATTGAATTTATAATTCTATTGGCTGTTGACGTCTTATTATTTATTGACTCATCGACATATCCTTCGGCTGTTGTTGAAGATTTCCACCCGCCATGTCGTTTGAGCCATTAAAATCACCACCGGCATCAACCAAAAGAGTGGCAGAAGTTCGTCTTAGACAGGGATCTGTGTACATTTTGGGATCTGGTAACTTTAAATATTCGGCTATTTGTTTAGGAACACCGCCTATTTTGTTTAATCTTACCACTTGTTTCGTACATTTACTTCTTTGATAATTAACGAAAAATTGATTTATTTGCGGATCACTAATTTGTTATCGAATCTGTATATTTATATTGTTTACAGATTTTATAGAAATTTCCGAAAATTACGAAATATCTACATATTTACACTGGACACCAGATAGTTTTTTTGAGCTTGGCCACCTTCGCCCTTTCCCAAGGAGTCCTTCCCTCCTAGCTCCTTTGCCTCTGGAGCACTCCTTTGCCTCTGGTAACGATTTGAATTTCTTCAAAGGAGGTCTTGTCCTCCTCTCATCTTTTTTGCTGTTTTGGTCCATATTGATCCTACGAGCAGCTAGGGAATGTAGGTCCGCCTAGTCAGAGCCCCGCATGACTTAGTGAGGCTATATACAACGGGGTGCGCCTGTTACCCCGAGTTTGGTTGGTTGGCGATCGAATACTCTTCGACCATCCATCCCATAGTCACCAACCAAGCCGTATGATTGGAGGGGTTTAGAGTGGTCCACCTCATCCACGTGGTTCGGCGATTAATCCTAGATCCCCATTCCCCCTAATACTACATACCTCTCACTCGTGTGGAAAGGTCGTTGCAGCATCAGGCGATTTACCTTATTTACCCATGCCTTCTTTTAAACAGGGTAATTGATTAGTGGCATAAAGTTTAGCAGGTCTGTGATTATGAAATATACCAAATAATGTTATTCAAAAAAATTGTAGATATCTTGAAGCTTCATATTTAAAAATTAGTTACAATGTGTTTCATAACTCGATGAAAGATCAAAGCTATGGTTTTTTAAATGAAACTATATATTTTACTTGAAAAAAGAATGAGTAGAATGGAGAATAATTTTCCTTTTTCAAGTTTATGTATGAAAAATAGTTTTCTTTGAATTAATATTTCCGTCCACGGTGAAGAGTGAACTATGGTCTTTGCAGCTAATGTGTTTTTTGTCAGCAAAAAGCTTGTACTTCAAAATTGGCAGAGCTATAACTGTGTTTCTGGGTTTGAAAAAGGGAATAAACTTAATAACATTTCGTCTTCGACAATTAACCAAAACTTGCGTATTATTCTCTCAACTTTGATATGCATAACTCTTTTTCGCAATTTTAATAGTAACAATGAAGATACAAATAAACTTGGATGTTTCCAATAATAAAATCAGATCAGACATACCTTCACCATTGTATAAATTATACAATGCCTTCACAAACGACAAAAGCAGAAGAATAAGAACTTAAAAAATGTCTATCTCTGCGGTATCTTCTAATTGTTGAATAATAATATTGGCAGGTTTTGTTATGTAAATTTGTCTTTTAAGCAACTCCGCTAAGAATAATCTGATCATCTTGTACGCTATTATAATAATCACATTTTTCAAACCACCATTATTGCTAATTGTCTAAAAATGTTTTTGTTTGTTACTGTTACAGGAAACAGAATGTATGGGATTGGAAGCGAACATTCGATGGGCCGAAGCGTTCATTTTGATGTATTCGGTGACCGACAAATGCTCATTCGACGAATGTCATCGACTAAAATTCCTCATAAATTACAACAAACGGAGAAGAAGACTAGGTAGTGCTGGAAAAGATAGTTGTGGCGACGTTCCCGTAGTTTTAGTGGGAAATAAGACGGATCAAGTGGAAGATCGAATGATATCTCCGGAAGAAGGACAAAAAAGGAGCAAAGAAATCGGATGTGTTTGTTTCCATGAAATTTCCGTTAGAGAAAGTATCGAACAAGTAAGTCAAGTTTGATTGGCACTCGGTGATGAACGTGTTAAATAGTTCGCTCGAAACACTTTTCAAAACAAACTCTAATAGTTCTGATTGATTTACATTAAATGGAATATTAATCACTTGTTTCGATCGTAAATCAGTTTTCAAATGTTTTTATTGCAATTTACTATGGAAAAGTTAATTTTAAACCCGATATGCCGTTAAAATTTTCCCAATATTATAAGCCGTTTCGTACAAATAAAATAATAAACCTATTCTCGAGCAACTTTATTACGCTGAATAAACGGAAAGCAAATGATAATTTTTATAGGAATTGGTTGGAAAATTCGTGCAATCGAATAAAAAATAAATAAGACCATATTTATTCTTCAGTATAATCCCCTAAAAGCTTAATACACTTAGTCCAATGCTTCTCTTTAATTTTATTCCATCTCTGTAATGATATTTATTTATTAACGGATAAACCAATTTATAATAATAATATTCTTACCATTCATAATTATATATATTGTAATATAAATATACTTAAAAGCTATGAAAAACATAATATAAGATTTAAAAAAAAATCTAAATTCAGCCTGTCTTACAAATCTCTTTTGGACCCTTTCTATTAAATGTGTGTCAGTGTTAAAATGTGGAGACGAAACTACTGAATTATACTCCAAGATGCTACGAATTATTGAACAATAAAATAATCTGCTGAAAAATGTCTAGATGTTCTGATAATTAAGCCCAGCGTTTTATTTGCCTTAGATGTAATTTCTAATATGTGCTCTTTAAATGTCAATTTAGAATCATACCTAACACCAAGAACTCTTATATCATTGGTTACAGTAAGATTTTTATTTTTTATGCTGAAATTAAAAGTGAGGAGGCTGGAGTTTCTTGAGAATGTAAATTTTTAGCATTTGTTATGATTCAATTCCAGCATATTAATATCATACCAATGAACCAAATTATTCAGATCTTGATGTAACATAATGGCGTCAAGTATATATTTAATTTTTTTAAATACCTTGAGTCATCAGCAAATATCAAGCGACAGCTGTCCGATAAGACATCATTAATAAATAAGTCACATTTATTACCGATGAAATGAACCCAGCATATCTAACACATTGCGATCTGTTTGACAGATAGCTCTGTAGCCAAGTAAATACACTCCCTCTTTTACCCACACAAATAATTTCGACATCAACAATTCCTGATTAACTCTATCGAAAGCTTTTGTGAAATCCGTATATATAGAGTCAACCTGAAGTTTATTTTCAAAAACTGTCAGAATGTAATTTTCATAGCAAAGTAGATTGGAGGCAGTAGATTTTCCAGATGTGAAACCATGTTGTTCGGAATTAATTATATGTCGTGTGTCCCATGCCAACTTTTTAGAGATAAGGGAATCTAGAAGTTTTGGTGTTTCAGATTGTAGGCACACAGCACGATAATTTGTGATATTATTTCTCATACCCGATTTGTAGATAGGCGCAAGAAAACTTTGTTTCCAAAAATCTGGAAACATAACCTGCTCTAAACTTAAATGACTATGGATGGCTTTAGCAAGAGCCCAAACGCATTTTTTTAATACATAAAGTGGTATGCCATCAGGACCATGAGGAAGTTTCTCTGGAGCTTTCATAATGGCTTCTATAATTTCCTAAACATTAACAGTGTAACGACTCACATTTACACTATTACGCATATATGTATACTGTGGAATTCGATTAACTTGTTCAGTAGAATAAACAGTTGAAAAGTACTCTGCGAAAAGATTTACTATAGTATCGTTGTCATTCCCTAAGTTATCTTTATGAACCATAGCTGTAGGTAATTTATAATCATTAAAACAATTATTTCTGAGTCTTGAACACTCTTTCCGAATATGTGCATAATGATAGTAATATCTAAGGTCACCAGAAGATTTGTACAGTTTATGTATTTTCTTTTTTTCAGTAATTAAATACTTAAGTTCTGAATTAAACCAGTGTGGAAAATTTGATGGTTTATATTCCTTTACCGGAACAATCATTTAATCCTCGTTTGAAATCATGAAAATATTCCTGATGTGTTAGACTGGAGTCATTCTTTAGTTTTAGATCAAAGGAAATACCAGTGTGGTGCTTACTATTATTAAAAAGAGTATCTATGGGTTCTGAAAGATCAAGATAGACATTTCTGCTGTTTGCTATTGTATTTATCTGAAACAAATTATAGAATTCCAGACCATTTGATAGTATGAGTGCTTTAGAATTATTAGGACAGTTTACTTTCAAGCCAAATTCATCATTAGACCAGGTGGCTTCAGGCAAATTATAATCACCACAAATGATAAGCTACTGTTCCTGTAACTATCACAAATATTCTCAGTGACACCGATGTGTTCCATACATTTATCCTCACCAGACAAAGGAGGCAAATAAACCCCGCCAATAATGACATTCTGGTTATTAATAGTAAAATGTAAATGTAAATATGTTCAATAGAACTTGGAATTACTGTGACTTCTTTCGCGGACAACTTACTTTTGACAGCTATCAAAATACCACCACCTCTCGACTTTCCTGTCCCCACGAGGTCCCTCTCTAATCTGAAAATATCAAAGTCATGCAAATGTAATTCAGAGTCTTTAAAATCTTCATTTAACCACGTTTCAACAACTATTATAACATCATAATACGGAACATAATGCCGTTTGACTAAAGTTTAAAATTTTTGTTCGAAGACGAAGAATAGAGTTCGAAATATCATAGTTTTTTGGCTTACATGAAATTTGAGGAATTCCGCGCACGTATTTATTAAAAACTTTTTCTCCTTCTTCTCTTCTTTCATTTAATTCATCTTTCAGTTTCTTTATATTTTTCATCTGCATGCTTGTCATATCTAAGTCTATCTTTCCTTTTTAATGTGTTTCCTGTTTCTCATCATTGTCATTACTTCATCTGAATTTTGAAGAATAACCTTTAGTGGACGAGCTTTTCTTTCCAACACGTGAAGTTTTATTATTTTGATTTCTTCATTTGTTATTTCAGTAACTCCTTTTTCAGCATCTCTTACATTATCATTCTCTAATGCATTATAGAGCATGATGTTGTTAGCCCTTTTTTGACGTTCATGAATCTCTGTTATTTCATTTTCTTCAGACAGTGTCTTTTTCAAGTGAGTTTTTAACTTACTAATTTCATCATGCATTTCATCAATTCTTTTAAGCAATTGTAGAATCATTTTTACCCCAGTTTGGCAATATTCACAGTAATATCTCAGTTGCCATTTTCCTTTCAAATCCATGACTTTTAACACTGATGCATTAAGATCTGAACAATTTCTATGAACAGCCCTTTCACAGCTGTCACATGCAATATAGTTACTCCCCTCCTCAATTGGATGTTTACAATTGGCATACTTATTTCTTTATTTTTGCCACCATAAAATATTTTTGACTACACCACTGGTATACTAAGTTGACCAATCCACTGCTTATCAGTTTCAGTTTTTTTTTTGTTTTGTATGTTTTTGGTTTGAGATAAGAAATACTTTAATATTTTATTCAAGTATTAATCAAATTATATTTACACTTTATATAATCTTAACTCACTTCTTTGTTCATTAACTACCTAGCATTTAACATAAGGAACTGATTGATATAAATTTCACCTTTAAAATTTTAATATTTACTCAATTAAATCGATATTTTTAAGGAGCATAATTAACACAGGCTTTCACAATGTTAATGTTAATATGTTGCAGAAGCTCCGCAAAATTCACGTCAACAAAAGCAAAAGAGAGATCTCAAATAAATTATGTTATGCCTCATTATCGTAAAAATTCGTGTCCAAAACTAGTCAGCAGAAGAATTGTTTGAAAAGTTTTACAAAATTGCTCAAAAAAACCATTAGTTAAAATATTCTAATCGCGGCACAAAACGTCCGCAATGTCCCGTCTTACAGCAGCAAACCATTATTGTCGCTTCTTAGAATCATCCGAAACTGAAACAATAGTATATTGTATACCTAGGCGGTAAAGTGGCATTTTTCAGGCCGAAAGAAGATAAAATTTCATTTTATAATATAAAATTCATTGCTGTTTTTATCCTACACAATAATAACTGTATAGTACTGTCATTGTTTAAGTAGACCGTACAGTTAACAAAAGAGATTCCTTGCAAATATATTTCATCAGGAGCTAAACAGGGAAATTTCTCAATTCCTTGCTGTTCAAATATTCTTGATTTTTTGGGAATGTGCCCGACTGACTGTTTTTTTAAAAAAGCTATCACTTTTGTATACTTTCCAATATTAACATTATCTTTCACTAGTAATGTAGATTTTAGCATAGAATTTATTGACCACAGTGTTGGCAATTTGTATTTTTTTTTGATAATTCGGACAAATACGTTAAAATTACATTTTCGCTATATTTTTTTACTTGCTTGGAGGCACACCAGTCCATAAATAGCTTGTATTGGAGGTTGTATTTCGCTTTTGATTTTTCCGGTATTAAGTCAAGCGTGACCTGGTTAGATTTATCTGTTATTTCAGGCGGAGTGAGATACATTATTTCATCTGATTTAGGCTCCATAACTGACAAGTTAACTTCAAACAAACATCAAAATACTACAACTTATGATTGACTTTTCAGACATTGACAACTGCTAACAATTTCTTTTTATACTGCCGTTTAATGGTGTTGTTTATTTGTCAATTGGGGCGCCAGCTAGAGTGGAAACGTAAAATTTATTTTCTCGGCTAGCCGTAGAAAAGGCAACTTTCTCGTCTACGTAAAGCTGGTAAAATTCAACTTTCTCAGAGTGTAGGATAATAATATATTTTCAAGTGATGTATGAGACGTATTTGTAGAATAAAGCACGAAACACCTCTTGTGAGTAAACATAGCCACAGCAGCAAGAAGCTGACGTCACAACGCAGGCCTTGTCTCTAGGTACCGTTTTCCTAGCATCTCTTCAATCGCAAAATAAAAACATATGAGACCTGCCTATTCATACTTCAACTCCTTGAATTCAGCTTG